>CM070834.1:9092457-9264957 GCA_036326025.1 Chrosomus eos
TCTTCGCCTACAACAACATCCATAGAATCACTTACAACCAATATACAAGTTAAACCAGGGGTGTCCAATCCGGCTACTGGAGGGTCAATGTCCAGCAAAGTTTAACTCCGACCAAAATGAAACACACCTGAACCAACTAATGTTGGTGCTAACTAAAGTTTAACCAACTAAACTTTCTAGGCAAACTACAAACTTCCAGACAGGTGTGGAGGAAAGATGAGCTAAACACTGCAGAACAGCGGCCCTCCAGGACCCCTGCGGGAAAACATTATACACTCGGGGAATGTTGTGTACAAATATCACAAACAAATAAATGCAGTTATTGCGGATTAGTTCTCTTGAATTTCCTACAAATAATTGCATTAGTTTCTGATGTTGATGCTTTGAAAACATGTTGGTTCACACTGAAATCTAACTAGTGTCGTCTAAAACCGTTTTTAACAATGTCAATGTGTGTCCGATGGCCGTTGACTGCTGAAATCTACAATATCAAAAAGTAGTTCCAAAAAATGACTTGTGTACCTAATATTGCGGGTTTCAAGTTGTTAAATCTTATGCTACGCTAACAGGCTACACGCACAGACACTGTCTCGTTTTATCAATCAATTTCCACTATATATCAAGATGATCACTTCAAATACTGTGCTCAAACTCTAGCGTACAACTTAATATGTATTTTAAACGTGTTCTCAGAGCTTTTAAGCATGTATAATCGACCAGATTGATTTAGATTGTTGGGTTTCGGTAAAATCCTCACCATTTTTCTCGATGGCTGCCACAAGAAAGGAAGTTGTAGCGGTCACGTGGGAAAATCAACCGGGTTACGGAGGAAACCAAACGACTGTGCGAGAGGGGTGGGATCTTCCATTCCACTCTTAAAGGGGGTGTTTAATGACTATAATTAATTAAATGAAGCCATAATTAATCTCAAATGTAGAAGTAATAACTACATTGAATGATAAATACGTAAAATATATGAATGGATTATGAATTATGTTAGATTTCTGTTACAAAACATCCAGTGTGTTAGATATAAGAAATAATGGTACGTGTTCAAAATAGGTCTGTTAAAGTAAAAAAGGATAAATCAATTAATTAATTTTAAATGTATTTGCTTAATAGACTCATTGGTCGGAAATAGGAGAGAAGAAATTGTGATATCTAGGTTAAGACTGGGACATTGTTAAATAAAACGTTAAGTTAATAGGGAAAAACAATACTGGACGGTGTGATGGATGCCAGGAAGAGGAGTCTGTAGAAACAGCATATTGTTTTGTGATGTAGTAGATATGGAGCACAGAGAGAGACGATGAGGAATAAGCTGACGGAGATGGGAGTTCATAACATCACATTAAAAGGGTTATTGAGCAGCGATAGGTTCAGACTAGAGTTTTATGACTTTCTTAAGAGAAAAAGTGGGGTTTAAGCCAGGAAATGAAGAAATGTAGTATTGAGGAGGGTTAAAAGTATTATTATTGCAGTTGTCATTATTAGAATTATTATTATTGTTATTATTGTGCAGAAGGACTGGGATGAGGTGTGAGGAGGGTGAGTGAGCTATTTTCTGGTTCACACTGCGGAGCAGAAGGTGGCGGAAATGCAACAATAAGCTTGAAGCCAACCGCCGTAAAATAGCAAGAAGAAGAAGACTCATTGGTCGACGGATTTGATAGACAGCTCATCGCCCCGCCTCTTTTTCCGGAAGACTCCATTGCTATCATGGCGATCGTAAGAAGTGTCTACAATTTGCTCTTCAGGAGAACGTCAACTTTCGCCATAACCATCATGGTTGGGGCTGTTGTTTTCGAGAGGGTGTTTGACCAGGCTGGAGATGCAGTATTTGACAACATAAATCGGGGGGTAAGTTAATTTCTATTGAATTTAGTTGATATCTTCATGACCCACCGGCAGACTGACCTTGATTAGCCCGCAGGCTAACTACTACCAAATATTCAGTGGCATGAAAATATAGACCTTAACTTAACCCTAAAAACACATCTCAGTTTGATAATAATATAGTTTTGTCCTAATAATGATTAAATCTTATAAAATCAACTTAAGGGCATTATACAACACTGTGATGCTACGTCTAAGTTACATCTGTAGTGTGTTCTGCGATATGGCCAAAAAATCATATCTCGGTATTTTCTGGTTAAATGGATATATATATATATATATATATATATATATATATATATATATATATATATATATATATATATATATATATATATATATATATATCGGTACTTTCTACGTTTTTCTATTTGGTTAAAGAAAGCCTGTATTTATTTTAAAGTTATTTCACATCCTGCCCAATGATATCCTACAAACAAATGTCGATATTGAAGGATATGGAAACAAATAGTGAATGTAATGTAGGCTATGCAATATATTACGTGCAAAAAGGTGGTTAAAATCACATTACATTCTAACATTGTAACATTAAAATCTAAAAACAAAAATAATGCTTTTGTTTTTTAAACTGATTAAAGACTAAACAACAAATGAGCATTATATTAGCCTGCATTTGATTACCCCATTATAATGGTCACTTTCATAAAATAAGCTTGTAGGTTTAAAATTCCACATATGGCACATTTATTGTCTCAACAACAAATATTTTAGCAATATGTATATTTTAGTCAGAATTATTGTGTCTAACAGCTCCGTCAGTTTGGCTCTTGTTCACGGAAGCTTGAATTTTAGCGGAGATTCACTTGCAGAAGGCTCGTCCTCTCCTGACAGTGAAATGGACAAATTTGTTTGACATTCTAACATTTACAGATGGAGAATATATCTGTGAAATGTAAGTTAAGCACTGAAGAAAGCACCACATCTCAAACTCATTAAACAGTGCCAGTATTTATCTGTCAGTCAGCATCAACAGCATCTGACAGGGCAAGCTGCTTTAAACTTGTTAATAATATCTTACCAGTTATTTTGAAGCCCTTAAAATAAGCTTGTCATGTTTAGGACACATTGTACTATGTACTTTCCCTGCAGCAGCTCACACTGCTATTTTTCAGATGTGCTCGTATCAAACTACTATATTGATATAAACGGTATTGCCTTACTTCATCGTTTGAAAAAAATATGTCATGTATAAACTCGATATACTGCCCAGTCCTACCATGTGTGATTAATTGTGTTTTTTTTGTTGTAGAAACTCTGGAAAGACATCAGGCATCTTTATGAAGAGAAGGAAGAATAATGAAGTGGAGCCTTCATTCTGCCATCATCCCATTTCCTGATGTGACCCTGCTGGACGGTTCACCGGCTTTTGTAGTGACTTCGGCCACCATGTCCAATCTTCCAGCCGGATTGTCCTGGGGACATAGACATTTACCGAACCCTGTTAAAACGTCACTTCACCACCTGTTGTTGTGTGACGCGTCACATTCTTCATGATTTATAAATGTGTTGCTAACTTTATTCTGTATGAATAAACTCAATGACCCAGAATAATTTACAATCTGGTGGTTCTTTTGTATACAATCAATGCACATGTGCTGTTTAATAGAGTGGTGCAGTTCAGAACCCAGATGACTGCTGGTTCCTTTGAGATTTTCCTATGGGGTTTTCAGTTTATGAGTAAAAAAAGGTCTGTGGTAAATATAACTTGAAGATACTTTGACGTTTTGTTCTAGAATGTAGGTAGGCTAAACTGCATACACTCACACCCCAAATGTTCTTATCTAGTTACGTTTTTAAAATTAAACATTATATTTATAACAGACATTTTTTTACTCATACATTGAAATTCCCCATAGGAAAAACTCAAAGGAACCAGCTGCAAATTATTCTTCCCTGTTCTGACGTCATAACTGGAAATTTAGGGGGCGTTTATATGACACCATTTCAACTAAAAACAACATTTTCATTAAATTGTGTTTTTGTAGTTTTCATTTACACGACGACAGTGTTCTGGGGCCTGAAAGCGGGTTTCAACGTGAACATTTTTGAAAACGATACTGTTATTGTCTCCCATGAAAACTACAAAAACACAGTTTTATGAAAATGTTCAGTCTATATTGTGTGCAGGTTTTTGTGTAACAAAACCATTAATATCGCAGCGTTTTTAGTCTTTTTCATGGATTCATGTGAACGGGATCGCTTTGACAACTTCGTTTTTATGCAAAACTTAATTTTTAGTACATTGTTGTCCTGTAAACGCAGGCCTAACCCTATCTAGGCCTACCTGCAGTTTACTCGACACCATTTTCAACTAAAAGTTTATTTTTTTTGTGCGTTTTGGCAGTTAATTTACACGAGTCACGACAATGCCATTTTGGGGGCCTGAAAACGCAAACTTTTTCATATGGGTTTCAAATTGCAAGTTTTTGAAAATTTATACCATTATCGTCTCCGTTTAACCTATAAAAATGCACATTGCATGTTCATCTATAGATGTGTTTCTTTACTAAATGACATAGTCAACTACTTGCCTGGCATAAATAGTACAGCGTTTTAGTCGTTTTCGCATATTTGTGTGAATGGGAATCATTTTGACGTCGTCTGTATGCAAAAAAAAAAATGGAAAAACTTCTGTTTTTAGCACACTGTGGTCATGTAAACTAAGTTTATTGCAGCATGTATATTCATCAGACTTTAAATCCCATTAAACCAGGAATGCAAATGTGAACCAAGAATATAACCTGATTTAAGATAGACTGACCACTTGGTGTCACTAGAGCACTTTCAATCTCATTATGGCACCAGTGAGAATAGTTTGCTTGCTGAAAACTGATCTTTCTGTGTAGACAATTGAGGTTTGATGTTGTACACAAAGTGAAGTTAGAAAGCTCATTCAGTAACCTCAAAGTGATTAATATGACTGGGCTTCTTTTCAGTAAACACAGGTAAAACCACATTCTGTTGGGTCACACTGGCCAGACCATGTAACTCATTGAGGTCAGGGAAAGGGTTTGTATTGATGGCCTATTGTCCATTAGGCAAATACACAAATGTTGAGTCGATCCACATAGTAAGATAACACATTAACTATCTTTGAACAAGAACTTCTCTGATGTAAATCATTGCATGTCAATTTTAAAAGGTTACAAACAGCATTAACATATAATAGATTATTAGAAATAAATACGCTGAACAGAAAACCGAGAATACTTCCGGAAACTCATATGTCAAAGGTTTCTGTCTTGTTTGGGGTTGGTGGTCATGATTTCTAATGGACAAACACAATAATCAATCCAATGAGTCATCATTAAAGTGTTCGAGTCATTGGCTGTGCAACATAATATAGAATAGAAGTTCAGATCTTCAGTCCACAAACTCAAATAGAGTGACAATCTCTTATTTTAGTGTTCTATTGTAGTTTTATTAATATTTTTAATTAACTTTTATTTGTATATTTTCAGTTTTAATTTTTATGGGCTTTTGTCATTTTTTATTAAATATTACTATAAGGTATTATGAGGTTATATATATATATATATATATATATATATATATATATATATATACATATATATATATACATATACTTATATAACTGAAAGTTACTAACTAGAAATAAAAAAAAACTGAAATATAAGTTTTTATATAACTATGCTGCTTTTATCTAACTGTGCAGCTTTATTTCAGTGAAGGATTTTAAAAAAGTAAATAGTTTTAACTAAATGATTGTCCTGTTCTGCATGTCCCAAAAGCATCACAAGCTATAAGTTGTTGGCGGCAATGGTCTTCACAATCAACTTGGGCTCACAATGCTTTTGGGAAACGCAGCCCAGCCCATTTCAGGATTATTTCTGTGTCTAAGAATTTTATAATTATGTTATATTCCACATATTTCACCAAAATAATTTTAAATTAAACAATTTAACAAACATTGTATTTTTCCAGTATGGCCTGCTACGCATTATTCATATTACGCTTCACTTGTTTTGTTTTGTTTTATTACTGAGAAAATAAATCAGGTGTTCAGTACAAAAGGAACTGAACATAATGTAGTATGTTCTATGTAGTAATATTAACAGATACATGATGTGCTTAACATTACATGCAATGACGCAGTGAGCCAGTCAGTCTGTCACGTCACAGATCATAAGCCAATCGCCACTCAGAACGCGCTGAAAATACTTTGCATATTTTCAGAGCGCGCTTTAATGACCCTCCCGTCCGGATTTTCCATCTCATTCATCTAGAAAACTCCATCGTTGCAAGTACCACTCTTAGGTACCGCTGCAATTTTTCCTCTATCACATCTCCCTTCATTAGACATGTCTTACTCTAAAGTTATCCCCGCTTTGGCCAGAGTAAAGCCGGGCCAGTTGTTTGGCTCGAGGCTTCAGTCCACGGCAGCATCCACGCAGCACAAAGAGCTGAAGACGGAAGACCGGCTGGACCCGAGCTGCACTGTCGTGGAGAAGCCCTGCGATGTGGACCTCATCAGCGGGAAAGCGCACACGGACAGCCAGAAGATCTCCGTGGACTTCGACAACACACAAGAAGCGTATAAGAGCAAAGCCACACTGGAGCTGCTCAGAAGCCTGCTGGTGTTCAAGCTCTGCACCATTGACTTCCTGGTTGACAAAAATAAAGAGGCGAGTTACTTTTGATTTTTTGAAAAACTTTTAGTTGAATGCTTTTTTATCTCTTTGAAGAGTATTATTTAAATACACACACTTTATTTGATTTATTAGATCAATGATCTTTGAATGCACACAATAAATTAATTTACTTTTTTATTTTATTTATTTGAAATTTTCTGAGATTTGTCGTTTGTGTGTGTGTGTGTGTGTGTGTGTGTGTGTGTGTGTGTGTGTGTGTGTGTGTGTGTGTGTAATATATATGGGATGTACCGATATGAAAATATTGTCTGATACCGATAATTTTTTATAGTTCAGTCCCTCCAGAAAAACGCGATTATGCGATCGCTGAATTCAATGCAAAATCAGCCAAAGTCCGCATATTTATGCGGGGGTCGCATTTTTTCAAATACTCCGCAATTTTGCCGCATAAATTGCTGATTTCCGCGCAAAATATGCGGGGCTTGCATGATTTCATAATCCCCGCATTTTCGTCGCAAAAAGTCAAATATATATCTTGGCAGAAAGTTGAAAAATGTTGCGTTTGCTTCACACAAGAGCAGCCATTTCCCCCTGTTGGCATGGGAACGTTATGAAGTGACGTAATTACGTGACGTGAACATCATCGAAAAGCTGTAAAACAGGAGCACACCTTATTTTTAAATATTTAAGAAGAAAAACAGGGATAGCTCACAGCTGAAGTTATTGACAGACAGACTCACGGAGGCGATTGGCATCTCACAACTCGCACTTTATTCCCAAATCGAACTCGTATAACTGTCTGTCACACGTTCTTCCGTCCACATCGTTACTTAATAAACAAAATATGATAAAAGTAGCAGCATCAAACATCGAACATGGGGTGTCTACTGAACACTGTTCGAGGCGCATGGCGGCAGACAGTTCAACAGGGAGCGCGCAGCTCTTAAAGGGGCCACACCTTATTTCCACTCATTACAGGCTGGAATAAAACAAGATGAGAAATTAAATATTTCCAGCACTTTCTGTGATGTAGTATGCTTGCTTATCATAGGAAGTAATAAGAAATGACTCTTCACATTAAGGTAGTAGCCTAGTGAGAACATGGTGTCTGGGGAATCACTTTTTTTCTCTCTTTTTCATCAAACCGAAGTTTTTGCAAGTTCCCGCAATTTTTGCAAGTTCCCGCAATTTTTGCAAGTTCCCGCAATTTTTGCAAGTTCCCGCAATTTCATCGCAAAAAGTTGCATAAATATCCCGCATATTCCATCGCATTTTTAAAGATAACGGGCCGCGTAATCAAGGATTTTTGCCCGCAACAATCACAAAAAAACTCCGCGTTTTTCTGGAAGGACTGATAGTTGAAAGCTGATAACCGATATATTGCCCCTTAAATCTAAATGCAAATTGTATGTCATTTCTGAGACCCTGATTACCAAAAAACAAAAGTCTCCCCATTAAAATTGTATGTAGCCTGACAGTTGCACTGCACATGTTGCTCTCAACTGTAGGCTATTTTCCTTTTTTTGTAGTGATTTCCAATCATATTTCAAGCAATTCAAAACCATCATGGCGAACTGCGCATCTGAGGTGTCTCAGCTGTAGGAAATAATCCATTATTTATCGGCTTTAATATATCGTCCAAATTTTCTGATTATACAATAACATTAAAAATGGACATATATCAGTCGATTTATCATGCATCCCTTAAGGCTTAATGTATATGCATAAAAGCCGGGGACAAGCTTACATGTAAAGGCCGGTTATGAATGTAGTTTGTAGTCACCCCCCCCCCCCCCCCCCCCCCCGCAGTGTTCCTGCTGGCCATCGAGTGTTAAAACGCGAAAGGCGAAGCTTGAATTAACGGGTATGTCCCTCTTTGGTTAATGTACTTTCAAGATGGAGGGGCAACATGGCGACCGACATTAGAACCCCTTACCCGTATGCATTTTCAATGGCATATTATACACTCACGAGAATACTTTATTACTTGAACGAATTAAATATACATTAATGAGCACATATATTTTTGAAAGAACTAAGTGTTTTTAGCTAAGAATAAACTAGAAAAGTTACACAGTGTAGCTTTAAGTGTGTCCCAGCATTATTATGCTATCAGTGCCTCAAACCTCCGTAACTCTAAAATGACGTTTTGGAATTGGAATTGACCCTTCGCGTGGAGCTTGATTGACAGGTGTTCTAACCAATCATACTTCGCCATCCGCCATTTTGTCCGAAAAAGCAGCCAGTAGAGTTAGGAGGATTTGAACTTGGTAAAATGAATATACTGACGCCTTTCCGCGGTTAAAACAACATTACTTCTTATGTTCGTTCATGTTTATTTGATGCTATAAATAAACTAGAAGGAAGAGATGATCGGATCACGAGCAGCTTTAACGGACGCTCTACAGCGATCTGTCACGACACATTAAAGAGCCCCAAAACGGTATTTATTGTTTAAATTTCTTTTAAAAAATGACCACATTTGAAAGCTGAGACTTTGTTTAATATGTTTAATATCAAAAGTAACCGAAAAGTAACCTGGTCTGTCCTGTCTGTCCGCGTGTTGTCAGTCTCCTCTCTGCTCCGCGATGTATTTTTCACTGTGTGAGAACACGGTGAAGCGTGAGAGCTGCGTAGCTTGTCGGAACATAGCGACAGTAACTAAGGAGGGCGGGTCTTTGCGAAGGGTCAATTGGAGGCATGAGATTAGATGCGTAAGAAATTAGTCCTACATACAAGAGCATTTTAATGACAAAAACTTTACAAACAAACTTGAATTTCACAAACTTGAAATACACCATCTGATTCTGAAATAACGTTAGGCTATAAGCGGAATAATTGACTCCAATTTTGGACTCCAATTTAATTGACTCCGAGTTTCTGATGTTGATGCATTGAAAACATGTTTGTTCACTCTGAATTTAATAGTGTCGTCTAAAACCGTTTTTTTTAACAATCTGTCAATTTGTGTCCAATGGCCGTTGACTGCTGAAATCTACAATATCAAAAAGTAGTTCCAAAAATGACTTTTGTGTACTTAATATTGCAGGTTTCGAGTTGTTAAATCTTATGCTACGCTAACAGGCTACACGCACAGACCAGTGTCTCGTTTTATCAATTAATTTCCACTTTATATCAAAACCATCACTTCAAATGTCAATTATCCCTTACGTGTGTGTGTGTGTGTGTGTGTGTGTGTGTGTGTCATGTATAATATTTTTCTTGTGTTTCTCATATTTATATTAGAAACTAATGTAGGCTACTTGTCGGATTTATTTATTTATTATATTCCTCACTTTTTCCCATCCGCAGCTAATGGACCTCAGTAAAAAGGTTTTTGGCCAGCGGCTGTTCGAGAAACTAATGAAAATGACCTTCTACGGTCAGT
This sequence comes from Chrosomus eos, assembly GCA_036326025.1. Taxonomy (NCBI): domain Eukaryota; kingdom Metazoa; phylum Chordata; class Actinopteri; order Cypriniformes; family Leuciscidae; genus Chrosomus; species Chrosomus eos. Next base: position 9,102,376 of record CM070834.1, read on the forward strand.
TCGTTGCGGGTGAGGACCAGAACTCGATCAAACCTCTGATTGAGAAGAACCAGGCGTTTGGCGTGGGCTCGGTTCTGGACTACAGCGTAGAGGAGGACCTGACTCAAGAAGAGGCTGAGAAGAAGGAGATGGAGTGAGTATCAACCAAAGAGTTTGTTATCCTACTGTTCAAATAGATCGAGTCTCTTAAATCCACATCAGAAATATCAGATCTAAACCCGGATGCCAGATCATGATGTCAGAAGATATCCATTTTAGCCTGGCATCCAAAACCAGTAAAGCCTGTCAACAGCAAGTCTTATATTATACCCAAAACTACTTTAACAGTCTTCTATCAGCCTGAGAGTTTGACTGAGAAAGCCCAGAGCAGAAAACCGCAGATGGAGTGATGGTAAAAAAATCAGCAGTTTCGTGAATAATCTTAAATTGCGTAATCACATACAGGAATGTCACCCTTTTGACTGCACTAGTGTAAACAGTCTCTGATTACGCTCCTCTCCATTGGTCAGTTTCGGCCATGGCCCACCGCCTGATTGGCTCATAAAGGGAGGTGTTTTTCCTCCTCCTCTTGCAGAATGCAGTCACATGAAGTTGAGCCAGGAAACCCATGCCAGCATTTTGAGGAACCCAGAGCCTGTCACGATCATTTGACATTTGAAGGTGCGGCGCAGATAGCATAAAAATCACTTTTTAAATGAGGTTAATGCTTTATTCAGGACTGCGTTTTGAGCTGCTAGTTTAATTTATCCATTTCAGAATCAGTCAAGGCTCACAAGTTTATTGTAACACAAAAGGGAGGCTTGTTTAAACCCAGTCCCGTGGGAAAGTGCTCACATTTCTTTCGGTGAAAAAAGAGTAACCACACACACACTGCATAGGTTATGTAAGGTGTTTTGGGTTAGACGAGACCTGGTATTTAATTAGCACGAGGAACACAAAAGGTTCAGAACAGATCAGCTTAACATGAAACTTATGCTGAAAGGTTTTGAAACATGTGAATAGGATTGAGCAGAAGAATCGCAAAGCAATAAGTGGAATTATATCTATTACAATAATACCGTATTCAAAAGCATGGTTATCAAAAATATAGATACAGTTCTCCGTAATATGAAGTTATTGGGATACTGAGAACTAGACATTTTACAGCCAGCGATTTCCCAAACAAGACAAAAAACTCCAATAAAACCAGTTACAACATACACTCCACTTCAGTGCAATAAAATGAAATTGCTTGATGGTATAATCTACATCTGCTGAAAACCATGAATGACTACGGTTATTCTTGCTTGAGGGAAGAGTCTCCTTTACTGTAATTCAGACATGAATGGTTCTGTAAATCATGTGATTTGAGATGGTATGACAATCATGAGATTTTATTTTATGTGTGTATGTATGTATATATATATTCGTTTTATATGTTCTGCTGCTATGTAAATGTCTATAAAGTTTTATTCAATAATATTTTATTTCTGTTTTAGGTATTCTAGATTTTAGTTCAAGTAAGTTGAACTAAATGTAAATGAGATGTTTCCCTGGCAGCTAGTTTTTTATATTTTATTTTATTTCAGTTAACATTTAATTTATTTAAAGTAATGAAACTGTTTAATTTGAGTTAATAATAACCTTACTATAGGTTTTTATTTTAGTTTTATGATATTTTTGTATTTAATGTTCATTCTTTGCTTAATTTTTCGTGTGTGTTGTGTGTTTTGTGTTGTGTGTTGTGTGTGAGAATGTTGCTATTTAGGTTTAATTTCTTTTTTATTCCAGTTTTAGTTTTTATTTCCCAGGGCAACATTTCTAATTTTCAAGTCTTTCAACTAAATTATTTCAACTTATATTTATGTTGTATTTTATTTCAGCTTTATTTTAATGAACAGATGTTTTTAATAGTTGTAGTTAACAATAATAACTACCTGCACCTGCTAGAAAGATTGGTCTGTATATTAAAAATACACCATCTCCATTTTTTGGAGATGGTGTCTGCATTGGTATCAGTGTTGATCTGAGCACATGTTGCAGTTGTCATGCTTGTAGCTCTATGTCTTGTTTGTACAGAGGGTCAGGTCGAACACCTGTCATACTTCTCGTTCACATGCCTCAACTGAGATATCACATTAGAGTTGCCAGTTTCAGTTATTTGCATTGTGCGGATCATTTTAATTTCCCTCACAGCCATATAGAGCTAAATTGTTGTTTTAAAATTCTCAACTTATTTCTAAATGCATCTGAAATGGATTCTTTATTGATTGAACTGAGCATGTGACTGAAATCCGAAGTGGACCAGCGTTTGTGAATGAGGCGTTTGCGTCACTGCCAGAGTGTTCGGAGTGTTTTGCATAATTTAATGGTCCCGAGTGAATTTATCACCTCTCCCAATAGAGCTGAGTGGAGTTCAAATGTCCTGGTGTAAAGGTGACCTGTTTGCAGAAACCTCAACTAGCGTTCATAAAACACAACTTTGCACTTAAACATGATTTTTTCTTGTTTTTCAGTTCCTGTGTTTCTGAGGCTGAGAAAGAGAGTCATGGTAAGTACAATAAATTGACTACATTAAAAATATTTGAACTAAATGTAAAAAGTTAAAAAAAAATATTTCAACTTTTACTTTGTCTTAATTTGTTCTAGTTTTTATTTGATTTTAAAGGGGTCCTATTTCACTTTTTCAACTTTAGATAGTGTGTAATGTTGCTGTTTTAGCATAAAAAGATCTGCAAGGTTACAAAGCTCAAATATATTTTATTTAAAAGAATCCACTTTTCAAGAACTACAACGAATGGCTCGTTTGGACTAAAACGCTTAAGTCACAATGGTACTCATTTAAATAATCCCTTCCTAATAAGCAAAAAAGGGGACGAGACCTGGTTGAGCTGCGTTAGAGAAGACAGTGTTGTCGCTATGTCAAAGAGACACTGTCTTTTCCACAACATTTCCAAACCTCATTTGTTTGACCCTGACGAACTTAAGGGGATGATACACAGGGCAATTTTTTGAGTAATGTTGCTGGGCAATCTTGCAGAGCGATTGTTGCTTGGGCACTTTCCCATTGAAAATGAGCAATAATGTCGATCGGTCGTGGGCCCTGTGTCTCATCTGGTTGCCCGTTGACGGCAACATTGCTCAAAAAGTTGCCCTGTGTATCATCACCTTTAGAGTGGTTAAAAACGTATTTTAAACACTGTTCCTGAAAATTATAACCCCAATGTATATATGTGCACTGCACATTAATGGAGAACAGCTTGTTTTCAGTTGCTTTTGTAAGCTTTTCCCTTGTAAAACAAAGTAACAAAAAACATACAACTTTTTTGAAACGTCCTGTGAAATTCGTGCTTGCAAAGCCTGTGCATGTAATCCGTTCTGCACTGTCCTCTTGTTCGTCAACATTGTCAGGGTCTGAATCGGGCTCGAATTGCTTTGAAATTGACGCCATCCTTATTCATTTATACACGAAGAACTCACAGTTATGAAGGGGCGGGACATTTCCCATACACGCACTACGCGAGCCCAATCACGACACACTGGGCCAGCTAACCAATCACAGCACATTTCGTGTTTTGGAAGGAGGGGCTTCATCAAAATTGGCGTGTTTGAGCCAGATTGGGGAGAGTGGTGCTGTAATAATGTAAAATATGTGAAAAATAAAGTGCTTTTTGAACTATCAAGCATGAAACATATTCTAGTACACCTCAAAAACAAAATCCAGACTTCATAAAAGGGCACATAATAGGACCCCTTTAATATATTTTTATGCATTTGATTAGATTTGTTTTATTTTTTATAAATCTGATGTTATTAGTAGTTCCGGTCCTTGATTCTGATTGGTTGAGCCGCGTTCAAAGCCGTTGCAAATTACTCCACAAACACACACCTGTGACCGCATTACATTAGTATTACTGCGCAACTGCCGTTTGTGATTCTTTGTTGCTGCATGTGTTGCTTGGCAACCTATTTGGAACTACATTCCTTGGCGGATGAATAAATGTGCGATAATGTTATATTTTTTTTGTTGCTGGTGTTTATTTTATGAATAAAATAAAGATTACAATGAATATTTTTATGGAGTAACTGTTTTAAACTGTTTTTTTGCTTTAGTAAACAATTGTTTTGTTGTATTTTCAGTGAACACCAGTGCATGCTTACCTCAGGAGGACCATAAGTGTACAGTGTTTTACATTTTATTTCAGGGCTTTAGCGTTGATGCTGGAAGGGGGTTGGCAGTTTGTTGGGTTTCATTTAGCTGGGTTTTTAAGTGACGTTAGTAATGTGACAGGCGAGCAACACTTCGCCTCAGGGATCATGCTGTGTTGGCAGTCATCGATGCTGAAATAGACTGCTGTATGTGTGTTATGGGCTGTAGCTGTTTCACTCGTTTAGACTGGTTGAAGCTGGTTTAACTGTGGGCTCTCCTGGTGAAGGGGCTGAAATTTATCTTTGCAAGCTCATGTTTTTTTCAGTCTGTGGGGTATTCTGTATCTCAGATGCAAACCTTTCCTCTGTAAGGTTTAAAAACATTATGCAGTGCAAGGGTTTGGCCACAGCCATCATGCTGCATAAAGCTGTTCAGCATTAATGATTTTAATTTTTATTTTAAATGTGCATGACATTCCTAGTAATTTCAACATGAAATCAAAACTGGTTCTATTATCTTTTTAAATTATGGGATGCACAAAAAATACATAATTTATGGAAGTAAAACATTTTCATTGTGTGCATTCTGTGAGGAAACTGTTATTTAATTTTAGAATCAAAGATTTTCTGACAGCTTTTTGCAACATAATGCAACACTTGGGCAAAGTTATGGTTAAAACGGAGGGATGTTTCTAAACCACCATTTTAAAAATTGACTGATTTTTAAAATCCATATTCAGGTATGGATCATCGTGAGAAAAAGTACAAGGCTCATCGGCAGTTTGGAGATCGGCGTGGAGGAGTGATCAGCGCTCGTACATATTTCTACGCGGATGAAGCCAAGTGTGACCATCACATGGAGACATTCATCAACTGCATTAAAGCTTCTGGTGAGAGGAATATTACTTTGTCTTCTGTGCCCCTATTTTGCTTATTCTGATTTTTGGATATTACCTGTCATGTAGTGTGTAATTTAGCTGGTTGTAAATATAAAACGTCTGCAAAGTTTCTGATTGGCCTAAAGCGATTGTCAGTAATTCCAGCCTTACTTCCTGGAACGAATCTGCATAATTCCGGCCTACTTTGACCCTTAAACACTGGAGGTGTAGCTGATGAAGCCTGAAAGAGTTAGGTTTGTGTTGTCGACATGTTGAAAAGATGCTGTGTGTGTGTTCTGCACTGCCAGAGCAAATACACTTTGCAAAAGGATGAAGGCTCGAATTCATACGGTAAAATCGACGCTGAGATCCAGATTTAGCTAATAATGCTAATAGCCGTTTCGTTTCCGAGACGCACTGTAAGTGGCAGACCAATCAACCGACTGGGTCATCTGACCAATCAGAGCAGAGTTGACCAATCACAACAGACTGGGTCATCTGACCAATCAGAACAGAGTACTGGACCAGCTGACCAATCAGGGCAGAGTTGACCAATCACAACAGACTGGGTCGTCTGACTAATCAGAGCAAAGTACTGGACCATCTGACCAATCAGAGCAAAGTACTGGCCCATCTGAACAATCAGGGCAGAGTTGACCAATCACAACAGACTGGGTTGTCTGACCGGTCAGGACAGAATAGGCTCTCGGGAAGACCGAATCCTTTATCCAACCGTTTCAGACACTGTGAAAAATTAGGTGATGCTGCAATGTAAACTATGAGACAATTAAATTTGTTTTTTGACCTTAGATGCATGTAAACCTATTGTAGAAGCCTCTTAAAAAAATTAGGATTCTTTAAGATGGTACAATAGGGGCACTTTAATATCAGGCTATGTTCATTGGCGTATTTGTGTTGATGTCTGTGTATTTTAGCTGGAAGCTCTGTCGATGGATTCTCGGCCATTAAGATGACCGCACTGGGCCGGCCGCAGTTTCTGGTAATTCTCTTTTTTTAACTCTTTGAAATTTCTTCCAAATAAGCTGATATCTGTGTGATGGATCTGTATTCGTTCTGTCTTCCAGCTTCAGTTCTCGGAGGTGCTGGTGAAGTGGAGGAGGTTCTTCAACCTGTTGGCCGCCCATCAGGGGAAAGACGGCATGGCAATACTCGAGCAGAAGCTGGAACTTCAACAACTGCAGGTTTGTGTTTTGCTCTCAAAGTCTATAATAGTTTATAACTGGGCAGTTTATAATGCGAAGGAGAAGTAGATTATTGACAGGTTTTTGGAATGTTAAAGTAATTTAGTGTGGTCAATAATTCGTTTGCTTTCGCAAATTTAAAGACAACATTGCAATTTAAAAATTTTGTTTATCTGCAGGACAGTTTGATCAAACTGGGAGTAGGTGCTAAATCAGACGTTGAAAACTGGTTTACTGGAGAGAAACTGGGTTCATCAGGGTAAAAATCCTCATCTGTCACTTAAACTGATTTCCCGGTCCCTAAAGTTTTTGCGTGTGCGTGCGTCCGTGTCAGACACACACACTCGGACACAGACACGCACACGGAGTGTCCGTGTGTAATCGACCGACCGTGTTTCTCTTTTGTTCTTGTAGAACCATTGATCTGTTGGACTGGAACAGTCTCATCAATGACAGAACCAAAATCTCCAACCTGCTTGTGATTCCTAACATGGAGGTAACACACACAGGCACTCACAAAAAATGTCTAATTAAAGCACACAAACGCTACTCCGCTCATACGAACTCTGTGTATTTCCAAAGAGTGGTCACCTGGAGCCTCTGTTGAGCAAATTCACTGATGAAGAGGAGAAACAGATGAAGAGGATGCTACAGAGAATGGACGTCCTAGCCAAGGTATCATCACCAAACCTGCAAAAACTTAGACTGTAGATGCTGTTAATGATAGGTAAATGATCTTAGATTTCGTGGACTATTTGATGGCGATTGGCACATCTAAAGATTGCATAAATGTTACGACAGAAATCAGGTGATAGCGATTTTTACACTCAGTGTGTGTGTGTGAGCATTTGATGTTTGCCATTACTCTCTCAGAGTGACCCTGATCAGATATTAACCTAACACATTTCTTACTCTGACGCCAAACCGTCTCATTTTCCATCTGGTTTGTGTTTGCACATCAGTTTTTGACCAAGGAGACTTTGATAAATAGATAATTAAAAATTCTGGTGGAAAAGTATCACTCGGTTAACCTTGACCGTACATGTTAAACAGACAAAAAAACCTTCCCATCCTCTTGCCTTAACTTCTTATTGCTTAGGAGACATTTAACAATGTTCTAAATATTCTTTACAGCCCTCAATGTCACAAGACTGACTCTTTATCTTCTGTGAGATAAGCAGACAAAATAATGCTTATAGAGGGAAATGTTTGGAAATGGAAATGTCAAACTCAAGGAAGAGTTAGAATAAACCAAATACAAAATGTTGCAGTCTTAATCTCTTTAAAGACTGACGCTGAGACTGTTAAATAAACGATTTCTGAGATGGATGAAAATGTTTTTATCTTATAAGTAATTTATATGAATTCTTAAACCGAAACAATTCAATGAATAAACCACATTTATGAGTACTTTCAGTAAAGATTATTATGGTTTAGTTATATATATATATATATATATATAATATATATATATATATATATATATATATATATATATATATATATATATATATATATATATATAAAACCAATACACACACACAACTTTGTATATGATGTAATAACCATTCAAAACAAAAATAAATTCAAATAGTAAAATGTTTTGTGTATATACACACACATATATATATGTGTGTGTGTACACAAAGCATTTTATTTATATATATTTATATATATATAATGCATGTGCACACAAAAAAATTATATATATATATATATATATATATATATATATATATATATAGTGTAAAAATAATGTACTTTCTAAAATACTGTATATAAAATTTAAAAGTAACATATAATTAAACAATAACAAATGTACATGTAATATTACATTTATATTTTTAATATCAAATAATACAAATAAATGTAAACTGTTTACTTTTTATACTGTACAATATATACTTGATAAAATATTTGTATTCTTTGTTCTTGCATGCACTTTATATTATGGTTTTTGCTTATTCAGCTGTTTTCAGTCTGAGAAGTGTTTAGTTTGTTGACCATGACAGCAGGATTGTGGTGGAAATAAAGGTCTCCTGCAGGCATGATGGTTATGTTACTGTGTTTACTGAAATGCACTATTACAGCTGAAAGGCATTTTATAATGTGTGTGTTTGTTCCAGCACGCTGTGGAGAACGGCGTGAGGCTAATGGTGGACGCAGAACAGACGTATTTCCAGCCGGCCATCAGCAGACTGACCCTAGAGATGCAAAGGATCTTCAACAGGGAAAAACCCAACATCTTCAACACCTACCAGTGCTACCTTAAAGTGAGTTGCCGAAACACACACACACACACTCCAATTCAAGCTAAACACACACACACGTCCGCACCCTCAAAATCAGCTGCCGATCTTTGCCACACCCAGACTTCTCATTTATCGTGCCATAATGTGGTTGATTAAAGGATTACCATATTTACAATAACTCACACCCGAGTATGTCGCTCTGCAGCAAAATAGCATTGCAGAGAAAAAAAACATAAATACGGTTTCCTTTGAATGCGGTACAACAGTCAGTTTAAACTGAACCATGTAACTATTTTGGTTTTCATTGACTGCATTTTAGTGTTCTGAGGCGGCAAAATGTCAGATTATTAATGCTAGAAATAGTTTTTGGCACGTATTTGTGTGCGAGTATGCTTACTCCATTTTGCATGCATGATGTTAATAGCAATATATAAGTCAGATCCTTAAAATAAGGTTGTTAAACCAAAAATATAAAAAAAGAGCGGAGTAGATCAATCATAACAGACTGGGCTGTCTGACCATCTGAATTTTTTCTTTTTTCTTTATAATTTGTGATTTAAGCTTTTTTGTTACTTTTTACATCTCAAAAAGTCCCTTAGCCACAGAATGAGTCAGCATGATATAGCATTATAGTGGTACATGACTGTCAGAAGACCTTACCTACAACTTTTTTCAATAAAAAAAAAGGTTTATTGCAATAATTCTGTTTACGTGTGTTATAAATCCCATGACAAAGGCAATAAAAGGAACACCTGTGCTTGTAGGAAGCGTATGATAATGTGTCTGTGGATGTGGAGCTGTCGCGTCGGGAGGGCTGGTACTTCGGCGCTAAGCTGGTCAGAGGAGCGTACATGTATCAGGAGAGATCACGGGCGGCAGAGATTGGCTATGAAGACCCCATCAACCCCGACTATGAGGCCACCAACAGGATGTACCACACGTATGTGCCTTGCAGTTAAAACGCATATTTTAAACATCGATAAAACATACCATATAATTTACAAGCAGTATTTTCCTACTTTGATTGCTGTGGATTTTTGTCAACTTGTAGAAATATTGAGCTTTATTAGAGCAATATAGTTATATAACCTAGAACATAGCAATATAGTATACTGTGTATAGTACAATAACCCATTATCTGATCCAAAAACAAGCATTTAATTATACATTAATTCTTTAAATATTTTATTTTATTCCACATAACATATTATCTGATGAAAATCAAATATATATTTAAAAAGGGTTATATATTTTTGAATAATTGCTTTTCATTGGATAATGGTTTATGTGGAATAAAATAAGCAAATTGTTTTATGTATATTTAAACAATTAAAATATTTTAGAACATTTATTATAGAATTAATTTTATTTGATTCCACATAACCCATTATATTAAGAAAAGCAAACATTTAAAAAATATTTTAATTGTTTAAATGTTTATATTTTATTCCACATAGCCCATTATCAGATCAAAAGCAAAAATGTAATAAAAAAAAAAATAAACAAATTTGTTTAAATGTATATTGAAAACTCAATGTACCATTTTAATTTAGTTTTGCCATCTCATCTCAAATGAATACTTTATTCAACACCAAACACACCTGCTTACCTGAGCTGAGCTTGTTTTGCCCGTCAATGTCACGCTACATATGAGTCATAACACTGTGAATATTTGCACGCACATGTGACGGGAATGTTTTGACTTGTTGCTGCAAACAGAAACAAATATTTCAGGATTAATTTCTTTTATTCTTCTGTCACTGTCATTGATCGAGCCCTAGAAGCTTTTATTAACCATTATCTCTGTCTGTAAGGTGTCTGGAGTACATTCTGGAGGAGATTTACCTCAACAGGATGGCCAACGTTATGGTGGCGTCTCACAATGAGGATACGGTTAAATTCACACTGGAGAAGTGAGTGTAGAGCCAAGAGATGCATAAAATACATTCAGCTCAGTATCTGTAGCTAATGTGTGTGTTTTTCTGTACAGAATGAACGAGATGAGTCTCTCTCCCACTGAGAATAAGGTTTACTTTGGACAGCTGCTGGAATGTGCGACCAGATCAGCTTCCCGTTGGGTGAGTGGAAAAAGAGCAGTGTGGGAAGGAACAGATGTTGACATCAAGACTTTGTAAAAGAGCATAACAGGTCCTCTTTAATATTAGATTTAGTTTTTGGGCTCTACTAGAATAGGTTTTCACGCTTGAATGTTCAAAAAACACATTTACACTGTTGCAGTCTGTCAGTAACACTCTATTTAGTTCCTGACTCTATGAAGCCCCTCCTTCTAAAAAGCATACTGTGCTCTGATTGGTCAGCTGGATCAATGTGTTGTGATTAGTCAACCGCATGTTTGTTGAATGCCACTCCCCTTACTATAACTACAGGATACAAGTTTCTACACACTACTAACTAACTCAACCAGGCCCTGCCCCTTTATTCTGCATATCCCAGTGGGCGGGATTTATTTAAATGAGGAATATTGTGTTCGTTCCTGGGAGAAACTCAAGACTACAATGCTGGCGTTTCAGGGAGTTCAGAAACAGTGACACTCATATAGAGAAAAACTCCCGCTGGAGTGACTTTGTAACTCTGCAGACCTTTTTCATGCTCAAACAGCAACATTACACATGTTGAAAATGTAAAAAAAACACAGTACTGTATTTCCACTTTTAATATTGATGCTGATAAATAGAATAAATGTGCTGATGAAGTTTACCGGTTTGTGTTTTTGCGAACAGGTCAGGCAGGATTCCCGGTATACAAGTATGTTCCCTACGGTCCCGTGAACGAGGTCATCCCGTACCTGTCGCGCCGAGCGCAGGAGAACCGCGGCTTCATGAAGGGCTCGAAAAGAGAACGCAGTCTGTTGTGGAAAGAGATCCAGCGCAGACTCTTCAATGGACAACTGCTCTACAGACCCGCGTACTAACACACACACACACACATACAACTGAACATCAACTGTATTTAAAATATCGACCATGTGAGCGTGGGGAACTCATCACAAAATGGACATTAACACATTCTATAGTTATAGTTTGTGTACATCAGTGGCTGTAAAATGAACTAGAGTTAAAGACAACAAGAAATTACTTTTGCAATACATTTAACGTCTGTGATGTGACATGAAGCAAAATTCAGAGGGAGATAATGTCAGACTAGAGTTAATCTGATGAAAAGCAAACTTTTGAAATTATATTAATTTAAATCTATCTTTTATTCCACATAAGCAAAAATTTTAAATAAGGTAATTGTTTAAAAATATATTTTGAATTACATTAAACATTTAACTTTATTTTTTCAAGTCTTTTTCACATAAACCGTTATCTGATGCAAAGTGATCTGACCTAACATTTAAAATATTTATATTTATTTTTATTTATCCCATAAAACCCATTATCCATTGAAAAGCAAATGTATAATATATTTATTGTTTAAATATATATATTATATTTTTTATTTGATTGTATTCCTCATAACCCATTATCTGATGAAAAGCAAACATTTCAAAAATTATTTTAGTTTATTAAACAACGTGAAACAAAGTTAAGTGGAAAATGATATAGGATATTGGGTGAGACATTAAGTTATTAGTTATGAAGTTAAGTTATTAGTTATGAAGATAAGTTATGAAGTTAAGTTATTAGTTATGAAGATAAGTTATGAAGTTAAGTCGAGACATGTTTAGTTACATGAACAGAGCTGATGGTTTAAGTCATGTCAGATATGGAGAAAGTTTGGGGCCGTTACTGAGACTGTAAATTGAGTCTGTTATATGTTGTCTTTAGATCAGCTCTTAATCATTCCTCTGTCTTTACATCTCTGTGCGGTTAGAGTCAGCTAGTCATCACTGGTTATGTTTAGAATAGCTTACGATCATACTATGGTGTCGTACTGCCGTTTACACGACACTGCTTTAAACTAAAAACGGAAAACTTTTTATGCCTTTTGGCCATTATCATCTGAATGAGAACAAAAACGCAAGTGTTGTCTAGTCTATAGGCGTTTTATAGTCTGTACTCTATAGGCATGTAATGTTCTTTTGCAAAGTGAAATTCCCAACTACTGGCCTGGCAGCATAATAACTTTACATAAAAATTAAGTACTAAAAACTGAAAAGTTTTTCCTTTTGCGTTTTTGAAAAGTACCCTATGTTTGAGTTATGCTAAGATATTGTATCAGACACATTGATATTAACCAATATCAGCTGCCATTTTTAATACCAAACCTTTTTAAAAATGCTAATATCTGTGTTTCAGAGGTAACATGCAACATTATATATATATATATACATTTATTTATATAGCACTTTTTACAATACAGATTGTTTCGAAGCAGCTTTACAGAGATAACAGGAAAATAATCCAAAAAAGTTTTTCCAAAAGAAAATGGCACCACAGTCCAGCTTAAGTTCAGTGATGTTTCATTTCTGTTAAAAAAAAAACGTATTAATTTAGTTCATTTATTATATATATATAGCCGCTCTGGAGTAAACAGTGATGTCAGCTCAGTTCAGTTCTTGTATAATAGTGTCAATGCAGGCAGATCAATATTATTGTTGAATAATAAATTAAATGTTAAATTTAATGTCCCCAACTAAGCAAGCCTAGCCAATGGCAACAAAGGTGGAAAAAGGCGACTGGCAAGGAACCAAACCTTTATAACATTATAGGTCAGAAGTCAGATTGGTTTGGAACAATCAAAATATTATACAGTTCATCTGGTTGAAGATCGGAGTCACGCGCGTATGGGGACGAGTTTGTTGAGGATCAGTGCCGATGGCTGTGGTGTCGATGAGGCCTTCACGGCGGAGAGTCTAGTTGACACAATCTCCTCCATGTGGTCTGGATACGGCCCGGATGCGGCTGACTACATCATGCGTTGTGGCCGTGTCTAGGCTCAGGTCCTCCATCTGGTCTGGATACGGCCGGATGCGGCTGACTACATCATGCGTTGTGGCCGTGTCTAGGCTCAGGTCCTCCATCTGGTCTGGATACGGCCCGGATGCGGCTGACTACATCATGCGTTGTGGCCGTGTCTAGGCTCAGGTCCTCCATCTGGTCTGGATACGGCCCGGATGCGGCTGACTACATCATGCGTTGTGGCCGTGTCTAGGCTCAGGTCCTCCATCTGGTCTGGATACGGCCCGGATGTGGCTGACTACATCATGCGTTGTGGCCGTGTCTAGGCTCAGGTCCTCCATCTGGTCTGGATACGGCCGGATGCGGCTGATTACATCATGCGTTGTGGCCGTGTCTAGGCTCAGGTCCTCCATCTGGGCTGGATACGGCCGGATGCGGCTGACTACATCATGCGTTGTGGCCGTGTCTAGGCTCACGGATGCGGCTGACTACATCATGCGTTGTGGCCGTGTCTAGGCTCAGGTCCTCCATCTGGTCTGGATACGGCCGGATGCGGCTGACTACATCATGCGTTGTGGCCGTGTCTAGGCTCAGGTCCTCCATCTGGTCTGGATACGGCCCGGATGTGGCTGACTACATCATGCGTTGTGGCCGTGTCTAGGCTCAGGTCCTCCATCTGGTCTGGATACGGCCCGGATGTGGCTGACTACATCATGCGTTGTGGCCGTGTCTAGGCTCAGGTCCTCCATCTGGTCTGGATACGGCCCGGATGCGGCTGACTACATCATGCGTTGTGGCCGTGTCTAGGCTCAGGTCCTCCATCTGGTCTGGATACGGCCCGGATGTGGCTGACTACATCATGCGTTGTGGCCGTGTCTAGGCTCAGGTCCTCCATCTGGTCTGGATACGGCCCGGATGTGGCTGACTACATGCGTTGTGGCCGTGTCTAGGCTCAGGTCCTCCATCTGGTCTGGATACGGCCCGGATGCGGCTGACTACATCATGCGTTGTGGCCGTGTCTAGGCTCAGGTCCTCCATCTGGTCTGGATACGGCCCGGATGTGGCTGACTACATCATGCGTTGTGGCCGTGTCTAGGCTCAGGTCCTCCATCTGGTCTGGATACGGCCCGGATGTGGCTGACTACATCATGCGTTGTGGCCGTGTCTAGGCTCAGGTCCTCCATCTGGTCTGGATACGGCCCGGATGTGGCTGACTACATCATGCGTTGTGGCCGTGTCTAGGCTCAGGTCCTCCATCTGGTCTGGATATGGCCGGATGCGGCTGATTACATCATGCGTTGTGGCCGTGTCTAGGCTCAGGTCCTCCATCTGGTCTGGATACGGCCGGATGCGGCTGACTACATCATGCGTTGTGGCTGTGTCTAGGCTCAGGTCCTCCATCTGGTCTGGATACGGCTGGATGCGGCTGACTACATCATGCTTTGTGGCCGTGTCTAGGCTCAGGTCCTCCATCTGGTCTGGATACGGCCGGATGCGGCTGATTACATCATGCGTTGTGGCTGTGTCTAGGCTCAGGTCCTCCATCTGGTCTGGATACGGCTGGATGCGGCTGACTACATCATGCGTTGTGGCCGTGTCTAGGCTCAGGTCCTCCATCTGGTCTGGATACGGCCCGGATGCGGCTGACTACATCATGCGTTGTGGCCGTGTCTAGGCTCAGGTCCTCCATCTGGGCTGGATACGGCCGGATGCGGCTGACTACATCATGCGTTGTGGCCGTGTCTAGGCTCAGGTCCTCCATCTGGTCTGGATACGGCCGGATGCGGCTGATTACATCATGCGTTGTGGCCGTGTCTAGGCTCAGGTCCTCCATCTGGGCTGGATACGGCCGGATGCGGCTGACTACATCATGCGTTGTGGCCGTGTCTAGGCTCAGGTCCTCCATCTGGTCTGGATACGGCCGGATGCGGCTGATTACATCATGCGTTGTGGCCGTGTCTAGGCTCAGGTCCTCCATCTGGCCGGATACGGCTGATTACAGTTAACCTCGGAATAAACAGAAAGACTAACATTAGCGTAGATGCCATTGTTCTTATGATGTAGCGAGTACATCGGGTGTTATAAGAAGTGTTCCCGGTTCCGGCTGACCTAATTTATGCAGCCTAATAATCATTTTACTGATTTGAATAATAGAAATGTATAATGTTCTATGGCAGGTTGAAGAGATGTGTTTTTTAGTCTAGATTTAAACTGACAGTGTATCTGCTTCCCGGACAATGTTAGGAAGACCGTTGCAGAGTTTAGGTGCTAAATAGGAAGTGGATCTACCGCCAGCAGTCGATTTTGATATTCTATCTATTATCAACTAGCCAGAATTTTGAGATTGCAATAGACGCGAAGGACTATAGCATGAATTGAAAAAAAAAAAGACCTGTTGACATTGACGTACATGGACGATTTTCAGTTATTTTTTTGTAATATATCTGATAGTATACCATATCATTATTATTAAATGTCTATTAACAGACCGGTTAAATGTATTTTAGCACTGGATATTCTGTTTAGTGTATGACTGATGTAAATTTAGTTTTTTTTGGCTTGTTTTTCTTTTGCTCATTTTAAAAACTACTTCAATGTAAGTTTGGGTTTGAATTTAAATGAGATTTTGGATGAAGTGTGCATGTGAATCTTTCAGTTGTTTGAAATATTTACTGCTATTTTTATTATGTAAATAATGAAATGTGTTCATATAATATAGCGACAGCGCACAGTTTTCACTCCAGGCTGATTTTAGACACTTTTGCACTGTTAGATGAATCTGGATGACTGTATATGAACATGTCTTAAATAAAAATTAAATCTTATATTAAATATTGAACTATTAATGGAGTTTCTTATTTTGATGTATAGTTATTATGTAATATATACTTGCATGTAATAAACTCTAGCGTAAAATCGTTCTTAATATTAAAGAATAGCAGAGTTCATGCCACTGCTATAACGATACAGAGAAACGATATCGTTGGAATCACTTTCAGAACGATTTTATCCAGCTGATGAACGATAAAAACATTGACAATCAGAATCCATCTGTAACGAGCGTGAGCATTTAAACACGCACGAGCTTAGAATAAACAAAACGATATCTATATAGTTATCTTTATAGTGTAAGCCCGGCTCAATCGGCCCAAAGAAAGTTTTCCGATCAGCGGGTGAAGGTCTCTGCTCGTTCCCGTCATTCCACATGGCAAAGTAATTTGATTCCATGAAATCCATTTTCTCATATGTATAAACTCGTAATTTCATCTGACTCCATAAATGAAAAAGGTTTTAATGATATCTGGGCATCATTAAGTGTGAGTGAATGTTTAAGTATTCTTTTTAACTATTTACTGAATATAAGGTCAGATTAAAATCAAATGCTTACAATTTATTATGTCAGGTAAATGTATCACGCCAATTGCATAATCAGTTTAAAGATAATAGATACAAACATCAAATGCTCTAGAATAAAGAGAGAAGATGCAATACCTTGGCATTATCAAATACATGATGTGAAGTGTTTTGCGTACACTTTGCATCACGGGCTAGTCTGGGTTACAGAATCACCCAGCCTCTCGTTGCATTTCATTATATATAGACAGACCAAGGCAGAAACCTCTTCTCAGCTGGAAACAAGAAGTAGTAGAAGAAGAACGTCCTCATCTCAGTTCTCGCGCATGCGTCTTGAACTCTCGTCTCAGGCCACAAGGAAATAATGGAATAGTCGAATAAAGTCGTTATTTTTGTTTGTTTTTCGCACAAAAAGTATTCTCGTCGCTTGATAAACTTATAGTGGAGCCACTGTAGGCACATGAAATATTTAAACATTTTCTTCAATGACTTTCCGGGTCGTCAAGTTTCAATCCCTTAGGAAGCCTATGGAGGAGTGATCCACCTCTCAGATTTAATCAAAAATATCTTCATTTGTGTTCCGAAGATGAACGAAGGTCTTACGGGGTTGTTACAGCGTGAGGGTGAGTAATTAATGACTTAATTTTCATTTTTGGGTGAACTATCCCTTTAATTTCACGTGATCTCAGCATGATAGCACGAGACAAATTAAAATGTTGATTTCCTTTGTTCTCTCAGAGATTTGCTCTCTCTTCCAGTTCTTCCAGTTTCTCCAGTCTTACAATAGTTATTGATCTTGGCGTGAACTGGCCTAAACACACATTTGGACTGACAAATGTTCCCTTTGTTAAATTCTAGGAGGAACTAGGTCTTGCACTGAAGTCCTTACACGAAAAGCTCAAACACATAGAGGAAGGTAAAGGAGAGTGTGATGGAAGCGGTTCAGGTGAAGATAGTGTCAAATATACCTTCCACATACTCAACACAAAGCTACACTGAATCCTTATTTGAGACTCAAGCTCAGTACACAAGGCATCAGAATTAATGAGGAGTTTAAGAACTCCAACAGTTTCTCATTGAGGAAGAAGAGGCTAAGATCACTGCACTGAGGGAGGAAGAGGAGCAGAAGATTCAGATGATGAAGCAGAACCTGGAGGAGATGAACAAACAGATCTCAGTTCTTTCAGACACAGAGGAGGAAATTAAATCCAAGGATGTCTTGTTTCTAAATGTGAGAACTGGTTTTGAACATAGAAGAAAAAAAGAGAAAAAAAACCTTTCCTTTTCTTTTAAATCCTCCCTTGTCTGGCTTATGCTACTCTGAGCAATGCCTGAACAACAATTCACTCAATCTCCAATAATGCCAGTGGTTCCTTAACTGTAACCAAAAAGACTAACACACACACCGACACACAGCTTTTCCAAGGTTGGATTTGGCCAAGCTCTAGCTATAAACATGAGAGTCCTCTCAAAACATTAAGATAATGCGTTCTTTCTCTCAAGGAGATGTCACCGGGTGATTATGAAGAGGAGCAGCAGGTGTTGGGTGATAGGAGTTTGCCTGGTGATTGGGGCAAATGCTCCCAGGTGGAGTATAAAAAAAAAGCCATTTTTAAAGGGGGAGACACACAGGAACGGAGACGGAGCGTGCAGCAGCAGAGGAGGCGAGGGGCCGAGGCTGAGGCCGAAGCAGCGGAGGGAGGCTGGAGAGAGAACGAGATTTCGGCTGGATTGCGGGTGTAAGCCCTGATTGCACAGTGAGTCTGTTGAATTGCAGTTCTATTGTGAGCACGAGTGTGGAAATGGTGTTGTTGCTGTTCACTCGCAGTCCCAGCATGTTTGCAGCTCTCTCTCTGCCCGAGCCTTGAAGAGGAGAAGCTGGAGAAGAGAACGCGGAAGCGGTTTTTAACTCTCCCTCTGCTCGAGCCTAACGAAAGAGACCCTGTGAATCATTCTCCTGAAGTGAGTCTGCTGACGGCTGTGCTGTTCTCTGAACGGAAGAGACTTTTAAAGTTGCTTTTAATTGTTCAATAAAGAACTTATATTTATTTTAATGCTGTGTCTGCCTTTCCTGAAGTGTTCCACGGCACGCTCCTCGGGCGGTGGTCCGGTTCGAGGGGGTGGGCGGCCCGCTGTAACATTTCAGTAAGAACACTGGTAACTTCTATAACAAAGTAAAATCTCACAAGCCTAGAGAAGTCATTCAACCCATTGAATATTTAGAAGAAAAAATATTGATTAATACCTTGATTATAATCACTCATTCATTATATATAGATTGAAGCAGCAGTGGATTCCAATCCACCCCCTTCACTCTTCTCTGCTTGTGAACCCAAATGTTCTTCCAGAGACACATCAGGATCCACAGATGAGTTCTGGAGCTCTGATTAATGTGGCAAATCACTTGGGAAACCTGGCATTTGGAGTCTGGCTGATATTGTCCAAAATGGCGAGTCTTTAAAAATATCTTCTGGTGTTTATGACAGAGTATGAATATGGGGTGTGTGTACACATATCTTGATTGGTTTGTCTCACCAGCTCCTGTGAATCTGCACTGCACATCCCAAACTCAACCTGTCTAATGATCTGAGCATGGACCCATGAGCACTCGATAATTTCCTGCTAATTCAGAGAGATTTCACGTCTATCCATGTGTCCTGGGTTCTGAAGGCTTTAACTCAGGATCACACTGCTGGGATGTGGAGGTTTGGGTCAATACACAATGGACTCTTGAAATTACAACAGCATTAAACCAAAGAAAGGGATTTACTTTCTTTGACAAAGATGTCTGGAGTGTGTGGTACAAAAACAAATAATATTTCTCACATTACCAAGAGCAAGCCTACACTCCCTTTAGTGTTAAAGAGAGGTATAATTATATAATTACATACATGGAGGGGACAAAGTGTTCCTTTTAAACTCTAGCAGTCATTTAATAATATTCTTGTAGCAAGTGTAACGACAGAGACAAATCAGACAATAATCTTGTAGAACTGGAAGAGAGCGCAACTCTCTGAGAGAACAAGGCAAATTAACATTTGCATTTCTCTCTTGATTCGCAAGTCTCACCTAAGCAATCCTAATCTAATCTTTTCCCTTGACCCCCCCCCCCCCCCCCCCCGCCCCAATCCTTCTCCCCATGCTGAGATCATCTATATAGTTTAGTATGAATAATTATCATACAGTATCACACATGTTTGATATTATTTGAAATGTCTCAGTGCAACTGGTACAAATGTCTCATTCTCAAAGAAGTAAAGCAAAAGGTAATAACTAAGGTATTTAAGAGTTTAGAGATAATTCACACTCATAGGACTGTGTGTCTTCCAGGCAAATGGTCTCCAGTTCTCAGAAGGTGTAAACTCGATTCAAATTCCCATTGTTAGTAAATGGTTTCATGTAAATCAACTTCTGCCCTCAGTAAGTCTGGGACGGTGATTAATGTGAATTCCCACTGTGAACTCATGATTACATTTGAAATGAGGTCGGTCTATATAATGAAATGCAACTAGTGATTGCATTTGGGTGATTCTGTAGACTCACCCAGACTAGCCCGTGATATATTTATATATACTGTGTATTTTATAATAGAACTAGCGGTCAATGTTCCCTCATCTACACCATGTTTGGTCTTTATAAATTGGTACTTTGAAGATTGAAATGATCGTGTTATGAAATGTCGATAGCTGTCGAACAACATATTAATATCACAATAATCTTTCATAGTTTCTTCATCAGAAACCAATCCAGCTGCACATGCAAATGAGCATAAATCATAAATTTAATTCCATAAATCAAATTCTCCCGCTTGGAAAATCCCCATTTCTTATTGGTTGAGCAAAGCCTGAAAGTTGGGACCTTTCTCAGGCTTCAAATGGCCTCTACACAAGCCCTTCCCTGTGTTTGGTCTTCTCTTGTACGTCCGGGTTGCTGTCCTGCCTGGAATTTGAGAATTTTGGGATCGAGGAAAAGTGTAATTTTCTGATCCTCTACTGACACTCATCTGTGCTAATTCACAACAACCTTTACTCAGTGAATCTTTCCATTCTTCTCTAGTGTTTGTCTCATTTCTGGTCTGAGGATTCTACCAGTGAAAATATTTGTAACAGACAAGCACAGTTATATACGATACTCCTGTATATCAATTCAAGTTTACCTGAAATGTCTACAAAATTCACTGGTCATTCATTTTCAATCATTTAAAATCATGTAGCCTACATTAAAAATTGCGTAATAAAGACTTGGATGTTTTTTGTCATTAATTTAAGAGTTCTAATAAGAAAATGGCTTATTTGCTTATTGTAATAAATAAGGATAAGGATAAATTATAATTTGTATTATATAATATGTTTATATTATAATAAATATTTTATATTATAATATATCAAAGTGACTTAATTCAGAGCTTGAAACATATTCATCTTTGAAGAGTTGTATTAAAGTCTTTTTTCTGAATTATTTATTCAATTTTTACTTATTAAATCTGGTCAAAACTTGATGCAACATCATTGAACAGAACAGGGGGTTTCAGTCTTTCAGATGCCACTAATCTTTTAATCTATAAACACCCAAATTATACTCTGAATAAATTAATATGATAAATATGTGTGAAATATTATTTTGAAAATATTTAGGGTTTTTTTTTCATTACTTTATGACTTTTGTTAGATGTATTATTTAAAGGGATGCACCAATATGAAAATTTTTACTGATAAGATAACCAATATTGCTTTGTATTTGAAAGCAGATAACCTATATATTGGCATCTAATCTAAATCCAAAATTTTATATCAATTTTGAGAGCCTGATTACAAAAACAAAACTCTCTCTATTCTCATGACAATTGTATGTAGCCTATATGACAAACTTCCTTTTTTGAAGTGCTTCCAATCATATTTCAAGCAATCTGAAGTGTCTCAGCTCAGCTGAAGGAAATAATAAATTATTTGTCCGCTTTAATAAAATTATAATTTGTCCGTGCATCCCATGCATATTTATGTATAGGCTATAGTTTTTATTTGACTAATTTTAATCAAATTATTTATGCATTTATTTAGTTCAATCTTATTTTATTACAATATTATTATTTATTTGTTTACACTCTTTATTCCCCTAAACTTTTGAAAACCCCTGGACCAGAATACAGTGCGGAACGTTCATACACACATACATTTTCTGCACGGGTCGTATTGTTGTAACACAGACGACAGGAAGTTCCATCAGCATGGTTGTCTCATGGTATAGTTGTGGGTCGCTCTAATAGTCATATTTGCGTTTAACGCTTTTAAGTTAATATATTCTCAAAGAGTTATATATATTTTCCATATATGTTTGCTATTGTCCGCGCTAACATGCATGTCGTATATCTGCGTTAATGATAGAAAGCTACGAAATAGCATGTGAACAGATAGTGATATTTTATTAGAGCCAGTACGTGCTCATTATAATAACAGAAAAGCTGAACGACACCCTAGTGTTTAATCACTCAGGTTACCTAACTTAGATCAAACCTAACGATGTCTAAAGTTAAGCGGAATAAACGTGATAGTGAATTGATAGCTCATAGTGTTCAAACTAATGGTCATGCAAAGCATACTAAGAAGAAAAAGAAACCTGATAATAAAAAAACGTTCTTCTACAACATTGAAAAGAAGGAAAAAACAAAACCTGTGAAGCCAAACATTATGCCCCCAACAAAAGTTCAAGAATATTCCTGCAACTGGAAGAACTTATTGCAGGTAAGAATACATTTAGTTTACCATGGTAATATTATAGTAAATTGCTGTACGACAATATGGACGAGCAATTCTGAATGAGAAATGCATCTTATGTCTGTTTTTACCACTTGTGTGTGTGTGTGTGTGTGTGTGTGTGTGTGTGTGTGTGTGTGTGTTGTGTGTGTGTGTGTGTGTAGACTCTCGCTCCAAATCCTAAAAAGAAGGATGAAGGCACAAAACAGACGAAAGATGCAAGCGTTAAAGTAAATCCTCTTCAGAAGACCCAGTCAGTTTCCAAAGACTCTCGTAAACCGCATAAACTCTTCAAAAAACCCACACAGACTGTCAAACCGGCTCCTGAGAGTGCTGGAAGACCAGAGAAAGATGGAGATCAACAGAACGGAAAAGACCCTGCTGGACACAAACAATTTAAAGCAGAGAAGAGGAAAACAAAGGATGAAAAAGAAAAACCAATGAGCAAAAAGATGAAAGTCGAGGAGGTGGAAAAGAAACCTAACGAGTATGTGTGCATTTTAAAACAAGTAGCAGGACACTTGGCTAGCTTTTTCTATTGCCTTTTCCAATCACATATTTTAGCAGTCATCATGAATTAGGTATCATTTGAAAGCTTAAACACTCAAAATTCATACAGTGAAAACACTTTTAAAGGTGCTCTATGTAACTTTTAGCGGCCTCTATAGCGGTGATGTTTCAGATTGCAACCAATTTTTACAAGAGTGCTCGAACTCATAGACAATACCGTCTATTACGCAAATATCTCGGCGAATTACTAGGCGGATTCGGGGAGCACCGAGCTCGTTGGGACCATCTAGTCGAGCTGAAAAGAACCTTATAAGTTCCATAGTTTTTGGTGGTGTATCGCGGAGATATAGCAGAAAACCATCGGGCACGCTGCAAAATTGCGGACGCCGGTGACGTCACGATCTCAGAAAAAATCGCTCGTATCTCTGGAACGCAAAGACCCAGAGAGCTAAAATTCGGGGGAGGAGGTCCCAGGGGGACCCTTGCCCGAACGCTAGAGTGGCGGGCCTCGGGGATGCCCCTACCGGATCGCCGTTCGCTGGGACCCCCGATTTCGAACGGCTATAACTCGGGGACCTCGGGGGTGGGCTCGTTCGAAAGGCCCCGTCCAGCACTACGAACGATTGGAGTCTTGGGAATATTGATCAAAGATTGACCGTGATATAAGCCGGAAAACGTGCGCCTTTAACCGTACGTAACTCCCTGACCGTCTACAATAGACTGAGGAGACTGAGAGAGGCTCGGGAGCGCGCATGTACGTCACATCCGTTGGATTTCGCTGTAAATCTGACCCGGAGACTTCACATAGAAATATGAATATTGGCCTTCAGAAGTAATAGTAAAACCCGACAAGTGGATCATTGTAATGTGTGATTACAACCCCTTCACACACAGGCAATAAAAAAAGGATTCATTTTAGTAGAAAAGTTACATTTAGCACCTTTAAAATTGAACATTGCGCTACCATGGAAACAATAGTTTAAAATCTTTTTAGCAGCCCCCCCTAGTGGGTGGTGTCATGTTTCACATTTTACAAAATACACTGCACTATTTTTTAATCAAATCTCATTCTAATCTTGGCAAAACACATCGTTGGAAAGGTCTAAGAGTCAAGGATTCCATATTCAGCCACTGTGATAGAAGTAATATCGTGACAGAAATATATTCATTTGTGACTGGAGAACGCATTACAAAAATCAGGGGAATGTGGCTATTATTGGTAAACAAAATCTCAAAAGAACCTCAATGTTTGTGATATAAAATTGATAATTGGAACACAACTTTGTTAGACATGTGGCATATATTTTGTATAAAAATATAGATGTACAGTACATTTCTTAAACCTTTATGCTTTCAAAATGTCTTCTTTAAAAAAAGATCAACCTTGAAGGGTTTGTTCACACAAAAATGAAAATTATCCTATATTTACTTTCTGGCCTTTAAAAATTGGTACCATTCACTCCCATTATAAAACTTGGATAAGCCAGGATTTTTTTTTTAGATATAACTCCGATTGAATTTGCCTGAAAGAAGAAAGTCTTATACACCTAGGATGGCTTGATTGGTGAGTAAATTGTGATAATTTTTGGGTAAACTATCCCTTTATGGTCTTTTTTTAAAGAAGACATTTTGAGAGCATAGAGGTTTAGCAAATGGACTGTACTAGACATCTATATTTTATACGAAACATCTTTTTTACAAAACAATTTGAAAATGATTTCTGTATTCCAAAGCATTCATGTGTCTGCTGAAAAAGGGGTTAAAGCTGCTTCATTTCAAATGCCGGTCCTCTTTTAACACTCGTTTCCTCTCAGGTCTGATATCTGGTTTGATGACGTGGACCCTGATGACATCGAGTCCGCCGTGGGGCCCGAGGCCGCAGACATCGTACGAAAGCGGAACGGTATTCTGAAGTGCAATGTAAAAACCACGGAGGAATCGCTGGTGAAAGAGAGTGCGTTTAAGGGGTGAGCGAACGCCTGCAGCTGTCAGTGTAACTCCTGGCGGCAGGAAGTGATGTAAACTAACCGCTGTTGTGATTTCAGTCTGACCCGTGCTGTTGCTATGGACTGTGAGATGGTGGGGGTCGGATGTGACGGGGAGGACAGCATGCTAGCACGCGTCTCGATCGTCAACCGCTATGGGATGTGCATCTACGATAAATACGTCAAACCCACGGAAAAGGTTACGGACTACCGGACGGCCGTTAGCGGCATCAGACCGGCGGACATTAAAAATGGTCAGGACCCCTCCTAATAGAAATAACTGCATGGATTTTCTTTATTGCATTTGAATAAAACTATGTGTTTAGTTAAATATCTGTTTGTATGGGATAAGAATGGATTAAGAAATGAAAAAAGTAATTCTCAAAATTTTGAGGTAACCATTCTGACTATCTCTCAATTCTGAATTTATATATCGCAATTTAGACCTAACATTTCACAATTTTGACTTTTTTCTCAATTGCAAGAGTGTAACCCAGTTCTGGCTGGTTTGGTTTTGTAATTTTGAAATTAACTCTCACAATTTTGTTAAAAAATCTTGCAATTTTCACTTTTTTCCCCTCAGAATTGCGAGTTTGTAACAGTTCTGACTATCTCTCAACTCTGAATTTATATAGCGCAATTTTGTGTTAAAATCTCAAAATTATGACTTTTCTCTGAATTGCAAGTTTAAACCAGTTCTGGTGGTATTTCACGCAATTCTAAATTATATCTAAAAGTTTTGTGTACAAATCTCAGAATTCTGAATTTGTATCACAAATAATTTTTTCAGAATTGCAAGTCAAAATCACATAATTATGACTGTATTACTCATAATTCCAAGTTTATATTTTTTTCCCTCAGAAATCTGAGTTTACATTAAAAATTCGTAATGTTTCATGAACTAAAAGCATTTCGTGATCCAGACTGACCCTTTCGTCCATAAAATTAGGCAGGTCACCTGTTAATTTCTGAATTACACATTCAATATTAAATTAATAATAAATCATGAATCTGCTATTTAATGCATTTTGTGAATGTAATTTTGTGCATTAATATAAATACGAATTGGAATGCACCAAACCATTTCTTTGACAAAATGTACATTTTGTGCTACAGACGAAATCCACGAAATTAGGCTTCAATATATTTGAGATTATTGATTGTGTTTGGATTGTTCTTTATGTGATTGACAGGTGAGGACATCAAGACAGTCCAGGAGGAAGTGGCTCAGATTCTGGAAGGAAGAATTTTAGTGGGACACGCCATTCACAATGACTTAAAGGTACAGTACAGCAGGAAACATCTTTAATATTTTTTTTTTCATACATTTTTTATATATGCAAATTGTATAATATCCAAGGCACACATTTCTAGTAGTTGTGCAGTTAATTACCATATTGTATTTTCAGAAAGTTTTGGAATATTTTCTCTCTCTCCAAATTTGTCACTACCTTAACACAATAATAAATAATTTAATAAGAAGGCTTATATTGGCCTATTCATATTTTGTTTACATCTACCTTGTAAATATATATATTTTTGCTATTTAAAAAAAAATCACAGGTAAATCAGTTACAATTTTAACAATATTTCAAGTGTAATTTATAAGATTTGTTGTATTTTGAATCCAATCTTTCTTTGTAAAAGGCATATTGAATATACATTTGAATATACATTGAACCAAACACTATAATAACATCCTAGTTGATAATTCAATATACTTTATTTTAGAAAAAAACGCATGTTTCGGTCGTGACGGCACATTTTCGTTAGTGACAGTAATGTTTTGGTAGCGACCACATCACGTTACTGAATTTTAACTCTCATACTAAAACACTACTAAACATACTAAGATACTAATGATTTACATAACTACAAAAAATGTTTATTTCCCCCAAATAAATGATTGTTTTTCTTTTGTCACAACAATGATGAATGTTTCGGTAGTGACAATTTTAGATACTTTTGAGCCTAACTCAAAGATGCTTATCAGCACATGATTAACTAGCACAGTTCGTTGTACACGTAAAATACAAGAAAAATAATGTTCCATAAAAAGTTTATGGAATAACACCCCAAAAAAATTGCTTACTTGCAGAAAAAAGGTGTTTGGTAGTGACGTCCCTTAAAGTTACACACAGATTTTCAGACTTTTGAACACGTTTCCTCAACATGATGGCACCTATCTACAATGAAAGAGGTCTCAGCCAATGAACTAAAACACACACTGTTTCGGTAGTGACCTGAAAATGCAGAACACATTTTTTTACATGAAGTTGCATGATTTAAAAATAACATTCAAAATTAATGTTGTCTTTTTTTAACTTCACTTTTTAAAAGAAGTCAAAAAGATATTTTTAAAAACAATGGAAAAAAGAAAAGAAAAAAAAAATCCATTTCAAAATCATTTTCACAAGTTGAAATTTAGGGGTTAGGGTTCGGGACAGCCCCCTCTCTATTGAAAGTACCCAATAAATGATTATTTTATATATTAAGCTTACTGATATTTTAAAAATTATTGTGGGATTCAATAGATAATAGAAGGATCTTTGCAAACATCTAAAATTTGAATACTTGTTTAAATGTGTTTTTGTTTATGAGACTGCAGTTTATTTGCACCAATTCTGTAGAATGGCCCATATAAGCCATATTGGTTTAAAATGACATAAGGGTGAATAAATAATTATATTTTTGGTGAGCTATTCCTTTAAGCAATGTAAGATTTATTTGTATCACTTTTGTCTTGTTTATAGATTTTGTTGTTGGGTCATCCCAAGAGAATGATCAGAGACACACAGAAATACAAACCATTTAGGCAGAAAGTAAAGGTAGGAATCTTAAATTATATATATACTATGTTAAATTGTTATATACTATGTTAAGTGCAATTACTGACTTGAAGTTATGGTCATTTGTAATGTCTCTTGTCCTCTTCCTCAGTCCGGATGTCCTGCGTTGCGGGTTTTATGCAAAGAGATTCTCAATGTTGAAGTCCAGCAGGGCGAACACTCATCCGTAAGTCTCCACAGAAAACACTCTCTCTCCATTATTTCAAATTACTTGACTTGACCTTTTCACATATAATGTAAGTTAAGGAGTTAAAGTCAGTTTAGGCCGTCACAAGCACTAACGTTCACAAGTTTAGGGGTCGATAAGGTTTTTTTAAATTTTTCTGAAAGTCTCTAAAATTCTTTAAATCTTTTTTAACATTATAAATGCCTTTACTGTCACTTTTGATCAATTTAATGCATTCTTGCTGAATAAACATATTCACAAAAATCTTACTGACCTCAACGTTACACCAGTTACTGTCAGTCAAAATCCCTTAAGATATATTTGCAGTTGGTTACAAAGTGTTGTCTAATCTTGAGGTACAGCTGGTGGTTTGATTGTGTTTCTGAACGCTGCTGTGTGTGTCCCGTTGGCTGAACTCACAGGTTCAGGACGCTCAGGCCACTATGAGGTTGTACACTATGGTGAAGCAGCAGTGGGAGGCGGAGCTTAAAGCCACGCGGGCGGGAAAATATAAGAAGAGTCCACGAACACCCAAAGCTCCTAAAGACCACAGCAAATGAACTCGGATCCGCCAATCAAAACGTCCCTGTCGTTGCAAATCTCAACAGACTGAAGCGGTACATGGATCGTGACATGGATTGTTCTGGAGTAACACAATCTCTTCGGTTTGTAATGATGAACTATTTCATTATCTGTCTCTCTACTGTTTAACTGTTTCTTCATTTTAAGGCTGAACTCTTATTTGAGGAATCAGACACTCAAACTGTTCAGATTTTCAGGTTATAAGTGTGACTGTACGATCAAGCACTTTTTATACCAAGTAATGTAGTTTTTGCAGTTTTCAGTTTGAACTCGTATTAAAGTCCTGCAACTGGATGTGTTGTGCTGATGTATTCTGTGAAATCACATGCTGGGGTGTTCAAAGAGACTTTATTCAATATATCTGTAATAATGACATTAAACTTGCTGATTGCTAGTCTTACAAGTAATTACACTGGTGGTCAAAAGTTTGTAATAAGTCTTATGTTTTGAAAAATACAGGAAAAACAGTATTGTGTAATATGATTTAAATTTAAAATAACTTTTCTATTTTAATATTCCTGTGATCAAAGCTGAATTTTCAGCATCATTACTTCAGTCACACGATCCTTCAGAAATCATTCTGTGATGATTGATGCTCAGTTATTATTGGTGCTGTTACTAATTCTTATTGTTACCAATTGTGTTGCTTGATTTTTATGGTAGTGTATCATGATATCCACAATAATGTTACCATTGTTGGGGAAGGTTACTTTTAAAAGTAATGCATTGCAATATTGGGTTACTCCCTAAAAAAATAACTAATTGTTATTTAGTTACTTTTTTGGGGGAAAGTAATGCTTTCAAAACATTACTTTTGTGTACTTTTTTTCACCTGGGCTGGGCTCTAATAACAAAAAGTTAACAAGCTGGAAAAAAATCCCCAGGGCTCATCTCCAACTAACCTTTCAGCTCGACTGCTATTCTGGATTGCAGAAGAAAATTCAACTTTCATACTTCAACAATAAATAATAGATTTATCTAAAGTATTTTTTTTTCTTATTGGTGTGGTTGAATTGGAACATCAAAGGTCATTGGTTAATAAAGGGAAATTAAATACATAAAGTATATCTGTGTTAACATTTAATTGCAGGTTTGCATAATATTCTGGTTTCATTTCATAGTTTTTATTCATTTTGAGGAATACTGAATCTGTTTTTGAGCAAGTGAGAGGAGTAAAAACATGTTCATATTTAGTAGAACTATGAATACCCATTATGTTCACACACAACACCTCTGCACTTACGATTTACATTACAACAGGAGAGCTGTCAGTCAATACATGGGAAAAAGTAACGTGTTACTTATTTGAAAAACTAATGCAGATATTTTGTTGTAAATTTAAAAGTAATTCGTTACTTGAAAAAAGTAATTGATTACGTAACTCACAATACTTTTTTTATATTAAGCAGCACAACTGTTTTTAACTGATAAGATGAGCAATAAATCATCAAATCATTTTTCATCAAATAAATGCAGCCTTGTTGAGCATAAGATACCTCTTAATTATTAAAAAAAAAAAAATCACTCGTCAATTATTTAAAACTTTTCACCCCCAGTGTAAATCGTAATAGTTAAATTATACTTTAGATCTTGGAAGTTATAGAAACTCTTACATAAAACCAAGCAAACGAGGAGGTCAAAGACAGATGCCTTTATTTAGATCATGAGGAAAACAGAAAAAAAGTCTCAATCTCAGACCTTTTTGTACACACAGGGGCGTAGGAATGAGTTTAACATTGGGGGGGACCAGGGGTGATTTTAGGATTTTAATTTTAGGGAGGCTCAGTCCGCAATGACAATACGGAGGGGTTTTTCTTGCCTCAAAACGAGGAGGAAGACACGAAATCCTGATCATGTACTTATTTATAAGATAATTAGAATATTATTTTTCACAGACCATAGGCTGTTATTCCCACAGTATTTTTGTGGATGAAGCCCAGTACCTCTAGGGGGGTCCGGGTGCATGCACCCCCGGAAGAAAATTTTGTACATTTTAAAGCTAAATTCATTAATCTGGTGCACTTTGAGTCATCCAAATCCACTGTTGAAAATAAATAATCCACCCGCCAATCGACGAACCTATGAATTCTCTGATATAGATATCTGCATCTAATTTTTTCTGCATCATATTTTCTGCATCATATTGTCACTTCAACCCAAATCGGTTTATTGGAATAAACTACTTGGGTTCAATTCAACTCGACTTCAGTGGACTACATTACACATATTATAGACATTTCATGGGTCTTTTTTAAAATTATCTTTCTATATATATTTTTGTCTTCATTTTAAAATCTGAAAGTTCTTGTTTTAGGTTCTTCGTATGCCTATTATATAGGATACCTTGTTATAGCCTATATATATATATATATATATATATATATATATATATATATATATATATATATATATATATATATATATATATATATATATATATATATAAACATTAAGAAGGTTTAAATAAGTGAATAAAACGTGTTTCATTATATCTTAGAAAAACATTAAGAGAACGTTTATATAGCCTAATGGGAGAATTGAACGTTTGAATAACATTCTTATAACCAAGCAAGAACGTTAATACAACGTTTATATAAAGGGAGAATTGAACATTCTTATAACCTAAAATTGTTAACTGGGGAAGAGGAGAGATTCGCGATTTCACTGAACTCGTTTTAAGTGCAGGCATATTCTCTGAGCGAGCCCAGAGAGAGAGTTCTTACAAGAGAAGTGTATCTGAGAGCGCGCGGGGAGATTCGCGCTCGGCACATCATATTCCGCGCGCGAGGAGAGAGATTCACGCTCACGCATTATATTAATGTACTTTCGCGCTATAATAATGCGCTCTTGACATTTGATAGGGAAACCAATCAAATACGTGTGTCTCACGGCCAATGCGTGAGAGTTGGCAAATATTTTTGTCTTCCGCGGTGTCATTTTTGGGTGGGACAAATGCGACTGTCTCCAATATTGGGGGGGACACGTCCCCCCCGTCCCCCCCGGTTCCTACGCCCCTGTGTACACATCATTGCAAAGTCAATTAGTTACATATCACTGATCCAAAACTAGCTAATACACATAGGGACACGATCACCGCTAAACAGCTAATAACAAATATTCAAGTTTAGGTTGTGCGGAACAAGGTTTGGTGTTTCAAAATATCTTATATACCTAGCCTACTGTTGTGTTGTGTTTGTCAGGCCATAGAAGCGTTCAGTTATGGATATTGTGATTATTGAGATCACAAGACTAGACTTCCATCTTTAAGAAAATTATACTTTCAATATCATAGTGACTTGTTATAAACTCCTCTACAGACGGACTAAGGCTATTGGAGGGATTGTACACCAAAGTTAGTGATAAATAATTGTGTGTTCAAGTTATACCGGGAAGTTCGTATGTACGAGTTGGGAAGTCGTATTTACGACGTCAGGAGCGTTCAATTCACTTTCGTCGGAGCAAGATGGCGCTGTACCTTCTCTAAATTAACAACACAAAAATACAGCACTTCTAGAGGTGTTACATATAATTGTCATATTACAGTGCTATCATTTTGTGTAGGCAATTAGCTTATTTTCTTGTAGGCCTAAATAAAAAAGCCTGACAATCTTGCTGCTAAAATCCTTTAAGTATTGAGATATTCCGCTCGTATTTACAACTTTGTGGTGGCTTTCATGTGCGTTCAACTCATAAATACGATCTTTCCGACATAACTTGAATTTCGTAAGTTCATTCTTTCAATTTATCTAGGTAGACATACGATTCAAGCTGGTTTGTGTGCTGGTGGAGATTTAACTATATAACAATTTAACTAGGCTATATAACAAGTCTCAGTAGGGTTATTGGAAATCATTTTACTTGCTAAACATACAGTACATGCAAAGTTTTGCCTTTCAAAAATTGTGAAAAGTTGGCTGAAAGCATTTCAAGGAAGCATAAGACCAATTATAAGGGTGAATCTCACAAACACACTCAGGTCACAATTTACCCCAAAATCAAAAGGCAATAATTATTATTTTTTTCTGCAATTGAAACCACAATTTAGCAAATTCTCATTACATATCCCTAATTATTCCTGTTGTTCTTGATGGAATTCAAAATGTTATAAATGTATTTTTAAATACACAAATGTGCTTAAAAGGTACACTATGTGACTTTTTTGTTCAAAATTAACACAATTTAAATAAAAAGTCAATACATCTTCCAAAAAACATTTCTGGGTGACATTCGAGGCATATGATTGACATATTTCTGAAGAAATTGTGAGATATAAACTCGCAATTGAGAGAAAAAAATCAGAATTGTCACAATTCCCTTTTTTTATTCCCTGGTGGAAACAAGCCTCCTAAAGTAACAGCGTATATGGTCAGAACAGGACAGAATGACCTCTGACCTCCACATTATAGTTCTTTTGTAACTTTGGCTTTCATACCAGTGGTCAGTGTTGAGACTGGCTCAGATAGATCCAGAAATAAGCAAACTACACGTCATCACAGCATCATCAAACTGAATCGTTTCTTATTCCGGAAAAGAAGCCCTTCTTCAGTGCAGCAACAGACAGACGGCTTTAGAAGAAAGAAGACAGAACGTGAAACGCATCTCGTCATTCAGAGTTACACTCACACAAGCTTAGGAAACAACCAGAAAGCACAGATCAGACACTGTTTCACCAAATATGAAATAAAGAAAATGACAGTGAGATTTTAGAGCAGCGCGTGTAGAAAAATTACATTCCACCATTTCTTACAAACAGCAAACATGCTGCAGCAAAGGATTCTGGGTAAAGGCCAGTTAGCAGAGGCACACAAAACGCACAAACACGCTAGTTTTTATCCCTGCAGTGGCCTTAAACACACCTGCAATCGCTGAAACACATTTAACCATGCTTACACATTAGAATACAAGTTTGTTTGCTCTTTTAAAGGATTAGGGGCCATTCACACAGAACGCGTTTTTGCGGTTAAAAACTCAAAACGCAAGATAGTGAAGTGGGGAATAAAACTTAGGCAGCTGACTTGTTGCCTCGCTGCCTTACAGGTATTGTTTGAAAATATAGAGTTTCAAAGATCGATAAACAAATATTTAATGACTACAATAGTCATTTCTCGCGAGAAATGACATCAAACTTTGGTCAAAATTGTACATTTACAAACAAACTGACCACCAACCGCAACTTTTAGACACCATCTTAATTTTTTAGCTCAACTGTAACAGAATGGACTGTGGGATATCAAAGGGAGCGAAGGATACATCTATGCTGCCTTAAATCCATCAGATGAAGGTATCTCAGGAGCTAACATTGGATTCAGACGTGCCTTGCTTCACTACCTTAGAATTCCTCCTCAGATGCAGCATTTTTAAGTTTTCAGACGCAGCCAAGGTCTAGAGATGCGTTTTTTTAAAAAGTTGATCTAATGCTGCATTCACGTGCTATACTCGTAAATACGAGTTTCCTAGTTGTATTTACCACTGGGAAGTTCTGGGATCATTTAGAGTTTCCGAGTTGGGCGGGTCACAAACTTTAAAAATGCCAGAGGGAAGAACGATTGCTATTCTTTATTAGTATTTTCCCACAACAGCTACAACGCCTCATCTTGTCGTTAAAGTAGTGCATATTTACATATATGAATAATCATTTGAAATGTATTATACACAGCAAAAATAGCCTTTATTTGACCGAAAATCCAGAATCGTCGACTATAGATAGTGCGGTGAATGTTTATGTTTGTCAAGGAAGCTAATTATCATTTTGGCTTTAATAAGATTTTCCTCAATTTATAGGCAAGAATAAATCTGGTGTCCTCCATGATTCCTGTTCTTCCCGACATCAAAGCACTTGAATGCGATGATCTCGTAATCACGACTTCAGAAGTGGGAACTAGGAATTTCCGATAGAACGTGAAGTAGGACCGCTAAAGACGCAAGAGCAATGGTCAAGCACGTCCGTCTAGCATGTGTTTATGTAGAAAAACAACGGAAAAGTGGCGCAGTGGAATGTAAAAACGCATTCTGTGAGAACCGGCCCTTATCTGTCCTTTTTTCTACAGAACAAAGAATTCGGAGGTGGAAGAAAATCCCAATGGCCAAAGATCCAGTTCCCTGCGCTAGAGTTAAGAAGGTTTGATATGAGAGCTGAAGTCAATGCATTCATTTACACTCCAGCTCTGGGTTTGGTAAAGTGAAATTGTCAGTTTTTAGGAAGTCAGATAAAAATAAATTAAATGCATTTATATAAACTGTGCACGAGAGCGCAAATGAAAATATTACCTTAAAACTCATTTTATTAATTAAATCCTACACAAACACACCAGAGATCTGATTTCCACTGACCGTCAGTCGTCAAAAGTTAGCTTAAATACATCCCAACAAACCGTGAAGCACCTCAGGTAATGCGTTTAGTCATGTTAAGGGAAAACGAGAGTGAAAGGATGAAATGAGGTGGTGAAGGAGGTGAAGAGGAGAGATTCACGGCACAGAACCATCTGTCGTTTCTGCTACTTTCTCTTCGTCTCCTTGTTTTTGGTGCTGCAATCGAGCGTAGCTCACCGCGTCGCCTCTGACAAAGAGAAAGCGCACAAGTTTCAATCATTTCTTCAATAAAGGTCATAAAAGCAAAATGTATTTAAAAAGTTACTCGGGTTCACACCTGGTATTAAGATGCGTTTTGGTCAATCGGATCACAAGTGGACAACACTAAAAACAGGGTCTAAAACTTTTTGAGCTTGTCCACTTTCAACCACTTCTAGAGCTAGCCGAAAACTCATTTGACGGGATTGCTTTAGTAGTGTAAACGCTCATGTGGTCGAACGGCCATTAAAGGGATAGAATTTACATTTTTGGGTGAACTGTCAGTAATTACTCTCCCTCATGTCATTCCAACCCCGTAAGACTTTCGTTCATCTTCGGAACACAAATTAAGATATTTGTGATTAAATCTGAGAGCTGGATCACTCCTCCATAGGCTTCTAAGGGATTGAAACTTGACAGCCCCGAAAAGTCATTAAAGAAATCGTTAAAAGAGTCCAAGTGACTACAGTGGCTCAACCTTAAGTTTATCAAGCGACGAGAATACTTTTGTGCGCAAAAAAACAAACAAAAATAGCAACTCTATTCAAGTTTCTCTTTGGGCCTGGAGATTTCACGTAGTGTTATTGCGCAACGCTTCTGGTTGAACGTCACACGCATCACACACATGAAGGGCCAATAGTGAGCCTACGTGTGACGTATAACACAGAAGCGCTGCGCAGTTACACTACGTCAACAGCTTAGGAGAAAGACAGGAAGAGAAGAGATGGTTGAATAAAGTCGTTATTTTAGGGTTTTTTTGCACGCAAAAAGTATTCTCGTCGTTTTATAAACTTAAGATCTAGCCACTGTAGTCACTTGGACTATTTTAACGATTTCTTTAATAACTTTTCGGGGCTGTCAGGTTTCAATCCCTTAGAAGCCTATGGAGGAGGGATCCAGCTCTCAGATTTAATCACAAATATCTTAATTTGTGTTCCGAAGATGAACGAAGGTCTTACGGGGCTGGAACGACATGAGGATGAGTAATTACTGACAGAATTTTCATTTTTGGGTGAACTATCCCTTTAAAGTCCGTCTACTCTCCGCCTACTGACCTAAACACGTAAACATTATGGGAAGTGCTCTAGCCAGACGGGATTTAAACTGTTGGCTGAAGACCCAAGTTTAGTTTGAAGATGAAAAATGTATCAAGCACGATGTTATCTCACTATTCCTGATTTCTAACACACACTCACAGTGTTCGGCTGATCCTGTGGCTGTCAGAGCAGAAACGGAAGCTGATGTTTTTCTGTCGTCTCCGGGCGCGTTTATGTAAATACGTTAATGCGTTCATTTGATCGAAAGATCTGAAAAAGCTCATACATTTACCGTCCCATAGACCCTCCCCTCGAAGAAATCAGGACAGAAGTGTTTGAAAGTGGACAAAAAGTGTGTCTCCCTCTTAGGCCTGCCTGTGATCTGCTCAACTAAAATGCATCTTAATACCAGATGTAAACTGGGCCTTAGTGAACTTTTTTTTGTTGCTCTATGTACAAGCAAATGCAAAAATGCACCCACTTCTTTCCGAGGGATGCAAGTCCGTACAGCACTCCGGTAGCAAAAGCGATGGCATTACCGAACAGAGTTGTCAAAAGAAAATTTCAGAAATATGGGAAACAGAGCCATCCTGAGGGAGAAAGTGACATCAGCGTTAATTCTGATCATAAAACAACAACAGAACTGAGGTAACACTTTTAAAAACAATACCGTTTACTTTGGGGTTAGTACGATTTTTTCTTTTATTCAGCAAGGATGCATTTAACAGATCAAAAGTGACAGTTAAGACATAATGATACAAAATATTCTATTTCAAACAAATGCTGCTCTTTTGAACTTTCTATTCATTAAAGAATCCTGAAAAAAAGCATCACGGCCTCCACGAAAAATATAAAGCAGCAAAACTGTTTTTAACATTGATAATAATAGAAATTCAGCCAATCAGAATGATTTCTGCAGGATCATGTGACACTGAAGACTGGGAAAATTGAAGACTTCAGAAAATCTGAAGACTGATGCTGAAAATTCAGCTTTGATCACAGGATTAAATTATATTATAAAATATATTCAAACAGAAACAGTTATTTTAAATTGTGATAATATTTCACAATATTACTGTTTTTACAGCATTTTTGATCAAATAAATGCAGCCTTTGTGAACAGAAGAAACATCTTTCAAAAACATAAAAAAAAATGGTTCATGTTTGTTCATAATACATAACTAAAGTTAGTTTATGCAACTTCTAATGTAGTATAAGCAAAAATTAACCTCAACGTAGATTAAAAAACGCTGTAAAAGTATTGTTTATTTTAATCTTAAATATTTACTAATCATTAATTACAGATTATTTTACTTCTTAATTTTACACACACCATGGGGGTGCTTTGACATTTTCATACCAGAAACCTAGCCTGACTACGTCAGACTTCCTACTTCCGCTAATTTCATTTCACTCCTGTAGTCAGTCTGAGATAGCAGCCTATCTTTCTGTTTTCCACCGGCCTGAAAACAGCCGGGCCAATCACGAACAGAAGGCGGGCTGAAAGCCGTGACGTAACTCGCCAAGCGCCGAGTTTAAGAGTTAGGTCAGAGAAATCGAAAACGACCGCGGATAGTGAGACACGGATGCAATTCGCTCTGTTGTGGAGAATATTTCAAGCATTAGCAAACTGAAGCCCGAACAAGAAGAGTGTGTATTAAACATTTGAATGGAGGTGATGTTGTGGCCCTACTCCCTTTGGGAAAAGTTTATTACCGATCGTCAGCGAGAAACTGGGGAGCCTTTTGACAGGTCAGTGTCTCCTTTCTTTTCCAGTTCTTAAATACCGTAAAACTTCAAATAATAGCCCGGGCTTTTATTTGCCCAAATCGTCGAACTGCACCGGCTTGTATTTGAGACAGGCGTCTAAAGTTATATGAGACAGGCCTTTATAATTTAGTGTTGAGATGTTGTTCTTTGAGATGTTGTTCCTAGAGTCTCTAATCTCTAAAAATCTCCAAATGCTCCACGTGAAACTGCGGTGTTCCGACCTTTTACTAGTCGATTGATTTTGATTAATATTTGCGAGGGAGAGAGAGCAAGACAGCGCTCGTGTTGTTTGTTTGAAGACGTGATAGTGCGCGCGCGGCCGGGGCTCGCTCGCTCTCTCTCTCTCTCTCGCTCTCTCTCTCTCTCTCTCTCTCTCTGCTTGTTAGCGCCCTGTCAGGTGCAGCAGTCATTCTATTACATCATCACCGATCAAAAAGGTCGTTTACAGCCATGTTCACTTCGGTATTTCGCTCGCATCAAGTGTTTACAGTGGAAGTTTGATCATAGATTTGAGTTCGATGCATGATGTCTGTGGTTCGATACGGCTGTGTCGCCGCATAACATACGTCATAAACAAACTTATCTGATTGGCTTACGGGTAACCAATGATTTTAAACTTCAGAAATCGCCCCCTAGCGGGAGAGAAAACACTTCTCTATTATGCTATGCCAGACTCTGTCTACGAAGCAAAGTGAAGTAGCAGAGTCTGGTATTACCAGGCTACCAGAAACCATCCCTTTAATTAATTGATTTAGATTTTAGACAGTTACATTTGTTAGAGGACAAAATCTCAGTGGGAAGAATGGCTTTCGGAGTCGTCACGTGCCCCACTTGTTTCATAGTAAATATGTATCAGTTCCACAGACAGTTACGTTTACCAGTTGATGAAGTGATCATCTGTAGAGTCGCACTCACTCACCCGCAGTAAAACAGGGCTTTCTGCCAGGGCTTCAGGCGGTCGGCACGCGCCGCAATTACGTTCGCAAACTCAACGAACTGACAGCAGAACGGCACCTCACACAGGAACAACACACACGCCGTCAACCTGAAACAAAAGGAGATATTTCATCCACTGGTTGGCTTCTCTACATGGACTGATAAACAGTGGGAATTAAAACACAAGTTCTTACACCATCCAAACTCCAGCCACGATGTTTAACGGATTCACAGTCACACAATTCCAAACGCCCATCGTTGCACACGCTAGAAGAAAAAAAGAGAGAGAAGTTACATTTTGTACATTTCATGTAAACAATAAATCAAAATTGTTATTTTTGGTAAATCAAAATGGGTTTTTCTAAAAACTTTTGTAGTCGCTACATGGTCAATTTGAGGTTAAGTGGGCTAATAGCCCGGGTTTCCTATGCTGATAATGAATTAAATTATAACAATTAAAATAAATCATTTAAAAATAAAACGATAAAAAATATGAAATATTTTATTTGTTTATCTGCATGTCATGTGACAATTAACTATTTTTAGAGAACTATGAATATGCAAATGTGTTGTAAAATTAATTAAATATTAACTTAAAATACTTAAAGGGTTAGTTCACCCAAAAATGAAAATTCTGTCAGTAATTACTCTCCCTCATGTCGTTCCAGCCCCGTAAGACTTTTGTTCATCATCGGAACACAAATTAAGATATTTTTGATTAAATCTGAGAGCTGGATCACTCCTCTATAGGCTTCTAAGGGATTGAAACTTGACAGCCCCAAAGATTTATTAAAGAAATCGTTAAAATAGTGCAAGTGCCTACAGTGGCTAGATCTTAAGTTTATCAAGCGACGAGAATACTTTTTGAGCGCAAAAAAACAAACTAAAATAGCGACTTTATTCAAGTATTCTCTTTGGGCCTGGAGATTTCACGTAGTGTTATTGCGCAACACTTCTGGTTGAACGTCACACGCATCACACACATGACCAGCGTCGGCCAATAGTGAGCCTACGTGTGACGTATAACACAGAAGCCCTGAGTATTACACTACGTCAACAGCTTAGGAGAATGACACGGACGACAAGAGATGGTTGAATAAAGTCGTTATTTTAGGTTTTTTTGCGCGCAAAAAATATTCTCGTCGCTTGATAAACTTAAGATTGAGCCACTGTAGCCATTTGGACTCTTTTAACAATGTCTTTAATGACTTTTCGGGGCTGTCAAGTTTCAATCCTTTAGAAGCCTATGGAGGAGTGATCCAGCTCTCAGATTTAATCACAAATATCTTCATTTGTGTTCCGAAGATGAACGAAGGTCTTACGGGGTTGGAACGACATGAGGGAGAGTAATTACTGACAGAATTTTCATTTTTGGGTGAACTAACCCTTTAACATAATATCTAAATATTATGTCAATATTTTCCTTAAAAGGGGTTGTAGTAAGTAAATTAATAAATGAACATGCAAATTTGTTTAATGTCTGCTTCAGGAACCTGTTCTACTTTGTTCAGTGACAGTGTTCAAAAGCGCAGAGGAAGGACAGGCGTTTGTGCGAGCAGCTGCTCCTGGATGAAACAAGCTTTTGTTGGCTTTGATGAACAGCTGTTTCTGTCATCTGTGTCTCAGCATATGTAGAGAAAAACAGAGAGCTATTGATGCCGACTGATCACACACACACACATGCTGGGTCATGTTTACATAATAGATTTTTATACTGTACAAACTGTATATTTCATCCCCTAACCCCTAAACACAACCACGCACCACACACACACACGCTAACAAAGTAAAAAATATAGACGGCTGTTA
Source organism: Chrosomus eos (assembly GCA_036326025.1). NCBI lineage: Eukaryota > Metazoa > Chordata > Actinopteri > Cypriniformes > Leuciscidae > Chrosomus > Chrosomus eos. The sequence continues at coordinate 9,143,016 of CM070834.1, forward strand.
AGTTTTAGGACGTGGGTCTCTTGCACAAGAATAATAATATTTGGGAGTATACAGTCTGAAAACACTGCACTACATAGAGAGAGATATTGTTTCGTAACACATTATGATCACTAACAAAACCTGACCGAACAAAAGGATGAGAAAGAAAAGAGCAAGAGAAAAGAAAGTCGCAGTTGCTATGACACCTGTGTTACCATGACAGTGTCCACAAAACAGTCCTCACACAAACCACCACAGCTTATTTATCAAAATATGACAGATTAAAAGTGATATTAATATTTAAATCTATATGATCTCATTTTCAGCACTTTAAAATTTAATAATAAAGGACTGCCATTTTAATATACAAGCCAATTTGCATGATACTCAAACGATCTCAAAGAATACTATGGTATTATTGGTAGGTATTGATTCTCCGTGACAGGATTTCTATGGGAGTCACTGTGTGAATTGATGATTGATTAGACTTTCGGCAGATTAATGGTGTATTAGTTCAACCGTCAACCCCAAAATATGATAATAATCCATATATTCATGTTGTACAGCAGGGGGTTTCAAACTGGGGTTTGTGTAGAAATAAAAAAAAAAATAGTGTCAAAATAAATTTGATGACAGTACAGTATTATGGTGAGTGAGTAGGGCAAAAAACAAATAATGTAATGCAATCTAAATATTTTCAAATAACATTTTACACATTAATAATATTAAATTGAGGATGGGGGTCCCTCATACATGGATTATCACATTTGGGGGTCAGTGGTGACTAAAAGATTGAAAACCCCTGTACGGCTTTTGCTTTTAAGAAGAGATATCACTGTGAACATTGTTTATGTATGTGTTGTAAATCGTATTAATGCTAACATCTAATGTATGCATGCATGTATGTATCATATGTAATAGTATGCATATATGTAATTATCATATATATTATATATATATACATACACACACTTTTATGTTTAATGCGATTAATCGATTTGACAGCACTATTTTTATTTAATTTTTTGATATGACATAATCAAGGATGGGAAACCACTAAGAAGTCCAGAACAAGACATAATTGTGTGTGTTGAGTGTAAGAAAGTATCCTTGTTGAAAAAGGTTTCAAATACCATCATACACTGGGATACACCGATGTGAATCCAGGAGCCAGTGTGTGCAGAAAGACTCAAGGTGATATAATGTTTCTGCATTAAACAGCCAACACGTGTGATACTTACATATGCCACCTACAACACCAGCCAATTTGCAGATCCAGCGGTACCACCAGGACATGCCATCGTCCTCTGTGACAGCTTTAGTTGGAGCTGCCGCCTCCTTGAGCTCATTTTCCACAGTTAAATTATTAGACTCCAAGTGTCTCACTTACAACTCACCGGCACCTGCAGTACCACCGGCGGCCTGAGGGCGTCGCTTTTTCCCCGACGAGGATAATGGCTGGAAAGTATAGCTGACTGTAATGTCAGCCAAATAAACAAATTGCGAAGTAAAGTTATCAAACCACCGGCAGCCAAGAATATCACACAGAAGTTTTGATTTTAAAATTGTCCTGGATAAAAATACTGCTGTAGGACGCTGATGCGGCGTTGTTTATCTGACGCCGCTGGTCTTACTATAAAGGCTGAAAGCACCAACACATCAAGAGATAATCCAAACCTTTCAGGATCGCGGTCAGATTCCGGAAATTTGAAAATATGTCGAGTTAAAAAATGTCGCTGAATCGGTGTCCTCAGAATGAAATAATCATCAGTGTAATGTCCGTTTTTTTATAGTAGAAGCGTTTGGTCCTCTTGTCTTGGAGGTTCCCTTGTCTGCGTTGCATTGTGGGTGGAGCCAATAATGCGTCACTGAACATGATATGCGCTTCGAGAGCATCAACCGCAGCAGCATTTGCGCAGTCTGTTGGTTTATAAACAACTGTGTGAAGTAGTTATGTGTTTAAAATTGTTTTCCATCACGATTTTCATACAGTTTTGTTAGGATTTGTATTATTAATCCTAACGAAAAGCGATGTAACCATATTGTTATTGTATTTGTAAGGATTGTTAGGATTTCAAACCCTTAAAACTTTTACACCATACACTTTTAATAATAAAGGTTCCAAAATGTAATGAGTGCACAAAGATGAATACAGAAGTACAAAATAAACGTTATTGTAGTAAGGAATTGTATTATTAGTGGAAAGCCTTGCCCCAATCAGCTTGGTGACGCTGTGATCGAAACAAAAAAAAAATGTTTAGACAAATGGCCATAACCTTTGAACTTTTGTCACAAGTGTGTTCTCTCATCGGGCATTCCATCAAGACGAACAAAACGATTTAATTTCCGTCATGAAAAAATGTCCACCATATTGTACATAGTTCTTTGGTTTGTCTCCCGAATCCCGATCAGAACCAAACCTGCAGAAATATTATGGTGTCCAAATAATAATTAGTTGCAATAATTTGCACACAAAAAAGTTGATTTTTTGATTCACCGGGTGCCAAAACTTTCAAAGTGGGCGTGATTATTTTTAGGTTTAACCGTATTTTGTTTACCCAAAAATGAAACACATCATAATTTACTCACCCTCATGCCATCCTATATAAAAACCATAGGCAAAAGTTCCTTGTGTAAGTTTAGGCTGCTGATTTTTGTTCATGGTATTCAGCCATGCAGCTACAGTGAAATGTTTGGCAAAGAGAAATATGTTTGATATCTAAATGTTTGACTTCAATTTTATTGCTAATCGATGTAGTTATTACAGAAACAGAGGCTTTCATTTGCTGTTGAACATGTCTTTAATATGGAGAGTGCCCACATCACTCCTCTCCATCACAACTTGTTTTTCCACAGGGAACCCCCAGGATACAGGAATGACCATATATGAACTTAACTTCCGTAGACACACCCACTGTATACCACAACATGTCATAAATCATCAGTTCCCTTATCGAGTCGGTTACGTGCAATAACACATTCTTTGAATCAGATTTTCCACAGTGCACTTAAGATTGGGACTGGAAACCTGGCCATGATATGATGATACCACATACCTTTTGAGCAGTTGGCTCAGCTGGAATGTTGTCTTGGGCAAGTAGTGCATCTTTAGACAATGTAATTTTGAAATAGTTCTTCTACAGCAAGTAGTTGTCTGTGATTCCTCCGGTGTGCTTTACCCTTTCACTCAACTAAGATCTGGGCTTGGTGAGGGGGCTCTTTACAACTCCAATCTTATCATGGCCTTTTACTCAGTTTGTTAATGACATTTTGAGATGACAAAGTCCAGAGTGGGCTTATTTCAAACCACCTGGAATAAGAATCTACCAGCACTGTTCCAGTAGACTATGTCAGTATTATGTTCTTTGAGCCGAGTAATCAGTTGAACTGTCATCAAATTCATCCTCGTCACTGAGATGCAGTGTTATCACTTTCCTGTGAGCATGTGACATGTGTCAGGTAGAGCGGCTTTCCTCTTTTGTAGGTGCAGTCAGCTTGAATTTACCCTGCTGAAAAAAACATACAGCTAAAACCACCCTAAGCTGGTTAACTGATTTTAGCTGGTCTTGCAGGCTGGGTTTAGAGGGGATTTGGCCACTTTTTGTTTGTTTGTTGGGAGACCAGCTAAAATCCAGCTACTTTCGGTTTAAACTAGTTAAGATCAGCCAACCAGCCTTGGCTGTTTTTTCCTCCAGTAGAGTTGTGCAGCTTCAGTATCTTAACTTCTGTACACCCACCTGACATAACAATGTCATAAATCATCAGTAATCTAAAGAAAAGGTTTGAAATCGATAACATTCAAATGATACCCAACCCTAATCTTTATTTTTCTGAATGCCTGTGAGATATCAAGCTATACAGCTCAGATTAGTTAGACCTATATTACACAAATGCATTGTTTGAAAATGTGAACTGTTGCAGTTTATGCTTAACATTGAGATTTTATTATTACCTTTTGGAAATAATCCACCATTAAACAAGTTGGGATTTGAGGAGCATGCACTAATATTTTAGTTCGGACCTCTTTCACAGCAAGGACAGACACTGGCTGCATCCGAAATCGAATACGTCTACATAGTTGGTGAAAAACAGTATGTGACAAAAGAAGTAGCTATGTCCGAATTCACAGTAGGCCTGCCTACTCATAAAAATGTATAGGCAAAAAGTACCAGGATGATCTACTTCCTCCGCAAGATTTTAAAGTGTGCATATAGGATGGATTCACTATCCCATGAGGCCATATGGGAGAGGATTTGTGAATGGAGGTATAGGTCACGTGATAATGAGAGCATGATGGCGAATGTATAGTATGTCCGGATTACATTCATACTACAACACACATAGAACATACTTTTTAGCGGTTGTGAAGTAATTACTTATTCAAAATATGTACCTACTCAAGATAGTATGCGATTTCGGACGCAGCCATGCATCTCTTCAGTGGGTTGTAGACTATTATTATTATGTAATGTGTTTTTGGATTGTTCTGCTGACGAAACACTGCAAAAAAATATATATATTTCCAAGAAGTTTTAGTAGACAAAAAACTCCAGACAATATGAGTAGTGGAAAATTAAAGAGGATCTAGGATATTTATACAGCTTTTTACAGCGGATGCCAGTCTATCCCTCACAGCCTCGCTTTCATCTGCCATGGCGCTGCTCTGAATAAGGTCTATTAGTTTGGACGTTTCCGACTGTATACTGTTTTTTATTTTTTTTTATTTTCATTATTCTTATTTCTTTTGATTATTTTAATTTCTTCTAAAGCACTTTGAATCACCATTGTGTATAAAATGTGCTAATAAACATGCTTTGCCTTTGCCTTGCCTTAATTACAGCATGAGGAAATATCAAGTTATTACTCCACCCATTGGAACAGGTTTTATTGCAGGAACTGAACACCTGCCCTGACTACGAGTGCACTTATCTCAGTCCTCACCTGACCACAGCAGAATAATACTTTGAAGGTGATTAGTTTGGCATCTCAAACGATATTGTAGGCTACTACACCTGACGGCTTCCTCCTTCACCTGTCCTGCTTGCCTGGCTAATATAGCGATATCCCGCATTGAGTTCACACGTCAGAAGCGGATATTGACACCAGAAGACACGATGTCGCTCACTGTGAAAAACATTTCTGTTATTTACACTCCTATCAATGAGACCAATACCTTCACCAGCGGGGATTTTATATCGGGACAGGTCCTTCTGGATGTAGTAAAGGACACGCAGATTCAGTCGTTCAGTGTGAAAATGAAAGGTAAAGCACGGGTGAGCTGGAGCGAGCATTACGGGAAAACCACGGTTGTTTACTCTGACAAGGAAAAGTATTATTCCATGGAGAGGTTTTTCATTGTGGAGGAAAAAACAAATGGTACGTGGAACTTCAGCTGTAATTTTTGTGTTACCGTTCGTAGAACTCATATTTAACCAGCTTTTTTTGTGTTGTGACTTGCTCTAGGTAATGATGACCATGACATGCTAAAAGATCCATCAGGACAGTCGTGTAAGTCTGTTTGCAATTTAGATGAATAATGCAAATCGAGCTTTAAGAACTGAAAAACGTGCTCAACTATGATTTTTGACTTGTTAGATTCTCGGGTTGTGGCACCGGGCCATCACGTTTACCCTTTCACCTTTCAGTTGCCTCTACAGTAAGTCTGTTTGTTGCATCTCGTGAAGTCGTGTTAATGTATGTGTGCCATGTGGGTCAATGACAACAAGGATTGGCCGAGATAATATAAAGAAAATAATTTGAAGAAAAAAGTTTTAAACAAATGTAGCCTAACAGTCTTTTTATTTGAGTAATGTAATATTTTATTTTCAGTAATTCAATCTGTTGGTTAATGTTTTCATAAATTTTAAACGTTTATATATATATAATATATATATATATATATATATATATATATATATATATATATATATAAACGTTTAAAATTCTTCCTCCTGTATGTTGGTTATGCCACAACACCTTTGGATACTAGTTTTTAAAAAATTAGGCCTAATAATATATATATATATATTTTAAATAGCTTGACTGCACATGAAGAGTTCAGATGCAAAAGCCTCTAGTGGCATCTGAAATTTTCTTCTAATGATAATATTTATGAAGCTCGTCTGGCCTAAGTTCAGTTTCACTATGACAATTAATAGGTAATTTTCAGTGCCATTTAAGTGAAATTACTGAACTTAAATATACGAGCTTGATAAAAATGATCATTCTAGAAGAAAATGTCAGATGGCACTGCATCTGAACTCTTCACTTATTCAATGTAGATATATTACTAAAGTATTAAAATATAATTAAATATGCACTATGGAAGTTAAATAATAAGTCGATAAGCCTGTGTTATAATGGTCCATATTTTAGACAGAGCAGGATATGGTTTTCGTGCAAAATTGCATTGCATCACTTGTCCGTGCATGTGTCATCACATCCATAAATAAAGAAAAGTTGCTTCGGCTACGTTGACGTGTGTCTGGTGTGGAAGTGACTGAGGTTAGTTTCACAATGAGTGAGAAAGGTTGACAAAAAAAAAAAAAAAAACTGAAGAGCAGAGTCTCCTTGCAAAATAGAATGTGACAGCTTGTAATAAAACAAGAATCAACATAGTTTGGCTTTTCGGAGATGGCGAGAACGCTGCCCTACAAAGCAAAAAGGCAGTAACTGCATTTTTGGTCAAAAATGAGTTATTATCATTTTCATGACATTCAAGGCATCCTTTGTTATGTGACAAAACATCTTATCTCAAATGTGTGTCGTTTTGGAGAAAAATGGTAGTTGTTTGTACAGTAACTGCAAAAAGCCCTAGTGAAACAAAGCAAGAGTACAGTAACATCCATTACTGTATTCTTGTTATGTTTTACCCCACAAAAAATCACCGTGTTACTGCGCAGTGTAGTTACTGTTGCCATGGTGAACACACGGGACGGTTTTAACATTTGCAATTTCACCCTTCTAACTTCACACAAATTTTGTTTGAGATGCAGTGTTTTCCCTAATTGTTCCCTACCAAACTAGATCCGCTCTTAAAGTCACTTTGTGAGCATTTAACCGCTTCATTTGAGAAAAACTATCGTCATGTCATAAACACAGAAACTCAAGGTCTTCACGGCAACCCGTCAAAATAAAAGTTCGGTTTAACTTGACAGAAATATATTACTGTTGTACAGTAGAATTTATGAATGTCTCAATGTAATAAAACTTCTAACACTAAAACAAATAAATTAAGATTAAAACTTATTTTTTAAAGGAATAATCACAATTTTTCTTCAATGTTTTAATTATAAAAGTAGGCTAAAGCTCATTGTGCAGCATGTTGTTTGACCAAAAATGTTTGTTTAATTTCATATGATTAAAATAAATTTAATTAATATATTAGAATTTCGTATAGTATAAAATATTGTATAAGTTTAATAATAGTTTATAATAAAAGTTTCATGATTTCAATGAATTAGACATGATTTTTGATTACTAAAAATGTACACCACGTATCCGTAACACGCCTGCTCCGCAACACTATTTCGCAACACAAAAATGTTTCCCAAATGGTTCCAATTATTTCAAATACAGTCTAACACACCCAGAGCAAGTTTTGGCAAAATTGTTTTTGGAGAATCTGTAGATACTGCCTTTTTTCCTTGGTAGGGTGCCACATTTTTGGTAAGTAATACAATGCAAGAATACAGTAACTGCAAAATAGGGGTAAAATATCAAATTAAATATGAGGATTGATATGTACAAAGAATAAGCTAATATAAAGTAACAAAACAGCCACATGTCCAATAATCTATCTACAACTACTTAGGCTGGATGACAGGATAACTTTAAAGTCATTTTTCTCTGTTCTGCACTCTGCGTAGTTACTGCCTTTTTGCTTTGTAGGGCAGATGAGGGATATTAAATGTTAAAAGCGATGTGGAGATGGTGTTTTTATTCAGCAGGTCTGTAAGGTATTTTGTTGAACAGATGAATTGCAAAATGTAGCTCTCTAGAGTTCATTGTAAAGCATTATCTATTGTGAAGGGACTTTTCTCTAGGACTCTCCACATAGCGGTGGTTGGTTGCTATAGGACACCATCAGCTGTCAGGGATGCTTTGCCTTCCTTAATGCAGCTTCTATCAGGACTAAATCAGAGCGAAATTTTAGTCATGGGAGATCTAAATTGGAACTGGTTTCATCCAATATCCGATGAATTCAAAGCTTATTGTGACTCGCTAAATCTCTTCCAGCTCGTTGACAGTCCCACTAGACCTAACCTGAAATGTCCAGATAAATCATCTTTAATTGATCTTATCTTAACCAACGTTCCTTACAAATACTCAGCAGCTTCTGTTTTTGCAAACGACATTAGTGATCACTGTGTTGTTGCTACGGTCAGAAACACAAAAATCCCCAAAACCAAGTCACGTATCATTACTAAGCGTGACACAAAACATTTTTCGGAACAAGGGTTTTTACATGACCTGTTTTATTTTGACTGGGATAAAATGTGTCTTTTTGCTGATGTCGAAAATGCTTGGAAATTTTTTAGTGATGGTTTTAATGAAATTGTTGATAAGCATGCTCCCCTCAGAAAGTATAGAGTAAAAGGCCGGAACAATGCTTGGTTCACTGTAGATTTAGCCAACTCTCTTCACGAGCGGGATAAGGCCTGGGCTAAAGCCAGGAAAACAAGCCTAGATTCTGATTGGCTGCTCTTCAGGAGACTGCGCAATTTGTGCACTGTGGCTATCAGAAAGGCCAAAGCAGACCATTTTCTTATAGAAACTTCAAATAATTTAAATAACCCTTTAAAATTCTGGAAGACGATTAAATCCTTGGCTGGAAACAAAACTGGCATCGAGCTGCCACCATGTATTCTTAAGGACACACGTAAACTATCTGATAAGGCTGAAATGCTTGGCTGTTTTAATGAGCATTTTATTGCCTCTGGTTCTTTATTCGATTCCCTCAATACTTCACATCAGCATCATCCTAAAGGTAATTCTCTTAGTCATACTAGATACAGTAATTCTTTTAGTTTTAAGCCTTTTTCAGTTTCAGAAGTGCATAAAGCCCTCACACTTTTAGACATTAGAAAATCGGCTGGTCCTGATAATCTGGAGCCTTATTTTCTACAGTTAGCATCTGATTTTATTGCATGGCCTTTGACTTATCTTTTTAATCTTTCTCTGGACACGAATGAAATTCCACTTATATGGAAATCCGCATTTGTTCTTCCTCTGTTAAAAGGGGGAGACCCGACTGATTTAAATAATTACAGACCCATTTCGAAACTGTCCGCCCTGGCCAAGGTTATGGAAACATTGGTGAACGAACAATTGAAAGAGTTTCTAACTATTAATAATACTTTGTCTAATTTTCAGTCAGGCTTTCGAAAAAAACATAGTACAACTACAGCAGCCCTTAAGGTAGTAAATGATTTTATTGACTCTTTAGATAAAAAACAACATTGTGCAGCTCTCTTCATTGACCTATCGAAGGCTTTTGATACTGTGGATCACGTAATATTAAAACAAAGACTTCTCAGTGTCGGGTTGTCAGGAAAAACAGTTTGTTGGTTTGATAATTACCTATCAGGTAGATCTCAGTGCGTACAGGTAGATGGTCTCACTTCCAGCCCTCTTAGTATAACCAAGGGTGTGCCCCAGGGGTCAGTGCTGGGACCACTTCTATTTATATTATATATCAACAATCTTGATCAAAACGTCTCCAACGCAAATTTTCATTTTTATGCCGATGATACTGTGATATACTGCTCAGCTCCAACTCTAAACCAAGCTCTTTGTCAGCTACAATTTGCTTTTGATACTGTACAACGTACCTTGTTTGATTTAAAACTTGTTTTGAATGACAACAAAACAAAACTTATGTTGTTTTCCAGTGCAAAATCAAAGTCACGGAACCGTCTACCTATCATTACTTCTCAGGGCTCCGAGATTGAGTTTGTATCTCAATACAAGTATCTAGGTATCCTAATTGATGACTCGCTCTCTTTTAAACCTCACATTCAACAGTTAGTAAAAAAACTAAAGCTGAAATTGGGTTTTTACTTCAGAAACAAGTCATGTTTTTCATTTGAGGCCAAAAGGAGGCTCGTTGCTGCCACTTTCTTGTCGGTACTGGACTATGGCGATGTTATATACATGCATGCATCCATCACAAGCTTGAAACTGTTGGACACTGTTTATCATGGAGCTCTTAGGTTTATCACAAACTTTAAAGCGCTTACTCATCACTGTTCTCTGTATGATCGGGTTGGTTGGTCTGCATTGTCTACCCGTAGACTTAATCATTGGTACATTCTTATCTACAAGGCAATTCTTGGTCTGCTTCCCCCATACCTCCAATCTTACATCGAAAAGAAAAGTACAGGAAGATATTGTCTTCGTTCTGAGGACTTATTATTATTATCTGTCCCAAAAGTCCGGACCGAATTGGGAAAAGGGGCGTTCAGGTATGCGGCCCCCTGTGCTTGGAATCAGCTGCAAAATGTCCTGAATCTTCAGGTGCCTGTTTCATTGACTGATTTTAAATTGCTTTTAAACAACATGGAGGCTACACAAACTGGCTGTAGATGTTATGATTGATTATTCGGACGATCCTTACTGTTGTTATCCCTTGTGATAATGCATATGAAACTGATTCTTTTTATGACTTTATATCTATTCATTGCTGGCACAAATTGTTATATGTTGATGTCATATCTTAGATGTTTTATGTCTGTAACCTTGTTAATTGTGCTGCTGCCTGTCTTGGCCAGGACGCTCTTGGAAAAGAGATTTTTAATCTCAATGAGTTTTTCTGGTTAAATAAAGGTAATAATAATAATAAATTATCTATTGTGAAGGGACTTTTCATTATGGTTTTTGTAGCTCTGTGCTGGAATTTATTTTCAAGGAAGTACATTGTCTATTAATGGGTTTAGCACGTAACCAAAACAACGTTAATTCACAACATGCATGCTGTCAAGGGCTGGTTGAAGCTGAGGAGGAAGCAGGATCTTGCAGCAGTGTTTATTTAAACAGACTTGAATACTCACAGATGGAATACAATGGAAAAATGAACAGAACAACCAAGTAGTGATAATGACAGACAAGTAACAGACTGAAACACAGGGCTTAAATATACAGAACGGATAAGGGAAACGAGACACAGCTGGGACAAACTAACTCATAATGACTAATTAACAAGACAACAGGTGACAGGGATCAAATCAATGAAACACAGGTACAAACTGAGTGTCACAGGCAAACATAACAAACACGAAACGTGACACATGCCGTTTTGTTTTTTACCCGCTAGAGGGCCAAACGTTACATATTGTACCTTTAATAAAATAGAAAATTTTATTTTTGTACACTATTTCTTTTCTTAAGATTTTCAACCTTTTAATGAGACTTTACTTTCTGCTGTACAGTTACTGTGTATTTACACATGCTTTTCCGCTTGTGTAAAATAAAACAACAGACAAAAGCAGAATTCTGAGTGCGAATCACCGTTAAATTTCTGTATTTACACATGACATAATTTTTGTTATAGGCACTTCCCACCATCCTACACAAGTGCAATTGGAAAAATTGCCTACACTTTGGAGACAAAATTAGCCCGATCAATGCGTGTTTCCAGCAAAGCCAAAGCAGAGTTTAACTACGTCTCCAGTCATTTTGTGTCCACTCCGGAACTAATGGTGAGATTGACTAAAATAACCATGTACTCTCTTTCTAATCTATACTATACATTCCTCTACTATATGTTTGGATTCAGTCGCCTCTGTTTTACATGTTTTGTCTTGTTTAGATGCCTCAGTATGGAAGCAAAGAGAAAAAAATGAAATTCTTCTCCTCTGGGAATGTCTCCATGGACATAAGCACTGAGAAAATGGGATACTACCTCGGTAAAATCATAGTTCTTATTATAACATCTCAGCAGTGTACACGTTTTATATTTGTCAATAAACTCAAAGTTTGAGTATTGTAGACACAACCATTTCTTTATCTTTGTAAGGAAATGAAATAGCACATATCAAACAGCTGTGGAATAGGCGAGTGGTGGATGGACAATTTCCCTGATTTTCTTGTTTGCTCTCTGTGTAATCATATGTAAAAAAGTAGATTAAGACAACAAACATGCTATTGTAATGATAAGGAAGTTACACATTTCATATCACATTTCAACCATAAGTCCATCTGAACCCGTGCATCACTTGTAGAACTGGTTCTACTTGTTTTTGTTTTGTTTGGTTTCCCCCCAACGCAGGGTTTCATTGACTTGTTATGAAAAATCATAATTTACAGGGATTATACACAATGTATACATTCAAGGCTTGACATTAACTTTTTTTGCTTATCAGCCACTGTGTTTAGTGGTTTTCCAAAGTTACTAGCCACTCAGGATTGCCACAATTTGGACATCGATACCAAAGGGAAAAACTGCCATATAGATATTTTTATTATTATCTTTTATTTTGGCAGCATGTATATTAGGCTGATGTCACCTTAAGACTGACGCGAGGATCCATTATACATCTCAACTGTTTACGTTCACTTAAAACGAAATGTTTATGTGACTATTTGATTGTTTTTACTGCAATAAGCAGTTAAAAATAACTCAATTCAATACTGAGAGGCGGCTTTATGTGCTGCATTTTGGGTGCGAGCACCAAATATGTGGGAATTAGTCAAATTATGCTCAATACGCACAATCCCACACCGAAATTGAAGCCTTGTAACACCAACAATATTCATCAGGAGCAAATGATCGTGTATCTATGCTGCGGGAAATGAGCATTGGAAGCGTTTCAGATATTTCGGGATTGATATGTGGGTGTTAATGTCAAGCTCTGCACACAATCATAATGTTATCAGTACAGTTTTCTTTATACATTTTTAATTGTGTATTTTTATATGTTACATGATTCTGAGTTAAGAGGCATTAGGAATTAAAATAGACAGTTATAGTTTCTTGTGATATTTTATCAAGTCATGTAATTGACCTAATTGTCTTACTGTGTTTTACTACAGGAGAGGGCATGAAAGTTTTGACTGAAGTTCAGAACAATTCATCCCGTGCAATCAAACCAAAATACTGTCTTTATGAAAAACACAGTTTTTTCGCCAAAGGAAGGAGAAAACTTCACCACCATGAGATTCTTAAAGAGGAAGGAGAAACCATTGAGCCGAACTCAAAGAACAAGGTCACAAAAGTGCTGACCATTCCTCCCAGCCTTACCATCACTGTCCTAAACTGTAAGGTCATCAATGTTGAGTACAGACTCAGGGTGAGTTTCAGCATCTATCATTCATTACAATAAAGTGAACAAATACATTCGATTGGCACCACTGAGTGTTCTACACAGATATGAATAACTTTTTTGCTTTAAAATTTGTGCTTTGTGTCTAGGTCTACCTGGATGTGCCGTATGCCTCAGACCCGGAGATCAAATTCCCAGTAGTGGTTCTTCCTCTTCAGTCTGAACCAGCTGCAAAAGGTGCAACAAACAGTGATTTTGGAATCTGGAATCAACCACCAGGAGGCAGTGTGTACCCCAGCCCACTTCAAATGCCCCCATCTGCCCCACCTGGTCAGTTTGTTCAGATGCCCCCACCTGCCCCACCTGGTCAGTTTGGTGCCTCCGGCTACTACGGACCTCCTCCGTGTCCTGCTCCTGGTTTCCCTGGACCACTGGATCAGTTTGCTCCTCCTAGTTACGTTGGACATCCTGGTCAATTTGGTCCTTCAGTTTCTCATCAGTCTAACTCGTCAGATCCACCTCCATATCAGGAATATCAATTATATCCACAGTTGCCAGACCACTCTAAAAAATCTTGACCAAATCATTTCAAAATCACCTTCTAGGTTTCTTTTATTATTATTATTGTTATACCTAGATTGCGAGAAAGATGCATATTAATATGTAAGCCTTATTCATTTTAAGTTATAGATGTTGACTGTTAATAATCTTAAAAACATAGATTCTATATTAAATTAAGTCTCAACAGTAGACAAACAAGTCTGCTAAACACACAACCGGGGGTTTTTAACACATAGGGCCCTATCTTGCACCCAGCGCAATTGACTTTGTACACTGACGCATGTATCATTCCTATTTTGCACCCGCGCAAAGCGGACTTTTCCCTCCACAGACGCACGCCGGGAAACTAGGGAATGAACTTGCGCTCCCTGGGCGGTTCAGCGCAAAAAGGAGGCGTGTTCTGGCGCAAACAATCCCTGGTGATATTTTGCAGTTCCAGAAAACAATTCCGCTTCCGACATTGTGTAAGGATCCTTTCCATCGATATAACTCAATTTCTCATCATATCTTGCCTTGCAAATATCGTCTAGTGTGTCCCTCAAATAACCTTCACCTTGTCGCCAGGTTTGGAGGAATTTGTCATCGTTATCTCAACACAAAAGAGTCAAAAATACTTGGGTAAATGAATAGGCGGTAAACATGAGCATGACGGCTTTGACACACAACATGGTGGCGCGCCGCAGAGGATAATGGGTAATTAGAGAAACGGAAACCCATCTATAGTATTGCGCCATGGAACAAGCGCACCTCGTTCATCATGCTGATGCTCTTAAAGGGAATGTGATATAAAGCTCTTATTGGTTTGTTTCCCGTTACGCCAAACCACACCTATGAATAATGAAGCTACTTCAGACCAACCCCTTTTAGATTTGCGTCGAGCGCAAGAGTCATTTATCCCGCCGGTTAAATAGCAACAGCGCCGGGATCCGCCCACAAAGTTACTTGCGCTTTGCGCTTGAAAATAGGGCCCAGAGTGTCTCTGTACTGCAATTAAGACTGAATAATGAAGTATTTTATGTTTCATGTATGAATGAAATATAAAACTGATTTTACTCATATATTATTGGACCAATCTGGTAAATAATTGGAAAAACAGTAGTTTGAGTAGTTCATTATTATTTAAATGATATATTGATGTTGTTTGCAGTAAAAGAGTCTATAAGCTGCTCTTTAAAGCTACACTATGTAACTTTAGGCCATCTAAATAAAACTGTATGCGTCTTGCTTTGGCTGTGAATGTGGTTCACTACACATGAAAATCTGAGCAGGTGCCATATTTTATGTTGTTGTTTTGACCTTATTGGAAACATTGATATTTTTAAATAAATTACTTATCAAAAACGTTTTGTTTGTTTTTCGAACTGTGATTCCTAGTTGCCTCTATAACAGTTAAAAAGGTGAAAATGACTATATTCATGTGGTAAATTCCCGGAAATGGCTGTTATAACATTATAATTATTACACGGAGGACCACTCATTGGCTCTTTCTGCTCACTAATAGGTTTTGCTGTTGGATTCTTATTTAGACATTATACAATCATTATAATATCATTCCAAATCACATTTTGTCGAAGTTGACCTCGTCATTTGTACTTCAGATTAGGTATCAGTTTTTTGCAATTATATCACATAACAACAGTGAATGGGAGAACTAAGTCTTTTCTTACCTTTCATTTATTTCAAAACATCTTTATCTACAACAAAAAAGTGTTTGTGTGTGAAAATTGTGAATTTGTTAAAGATTACCATTTCATTTGGGGTATCAGTTTTTGCAATTATGCCACCTTATGATTACAATGAAACCTGAAAATGGTGTTATATAAATACTTGCAGTAAACATTTTGTTACCTGTCATTTATTTATTATATATATATATATATATATATATTACAACAAAAATGTGTGTGCAAGCATGCTTATAGTTTATCCCTTTAATTTCTGTGTGTATGTTTCTCCATTGTGGATGTGTTCTGGTGTCAGCTCTACATTTTGGGTCAGCCTAGACTAGACCCCAACATTTTAGATGTCATAAGGGTCTAAAAGGGTCATTTGAATCCTGTTAATTGGTGCTTGCAGCTATATATTATTATCATTGTTGTATATTATTATTAGACTGAAAACTATATTAAAGGCGTTGAATGTGACGGTAAAAACTTAATAATATTATACTACATGCTACATGACTATTAGATCAAGCCACAACAAAAAGTGCTAAAGACAGGCCAAAAATACAATACAGAGAAATACTGTATATAGATAAAACCAGCATCTCTAATATATCTAATATACCCATGAAATGTGTAAGGGATTGTATGTCTCGGAACCATCTATCTATCTATCTATCAGTCTGACGACTAACTAGTCTACCAGTTTAAATAATCAATCTTTGAAACAATGACATTATATAAACAACAACATTAAATTAAAAACATGTTAAAAAAAAAAAAAAAAAACCTCACATTTGAAAAAAAAAGGCTGACGTCAGCGATGCGAACCATCGCGATATGTTGTGTTTGGCGTAAACACAGATCTCCAAAACATATGTCGGCATCCTCCCTGTTTAAGCTCAAATCAGACGAGACTTACAGATCTACAAATCAGACGAGAGCATCTCCAGCGGCTGTGGCAAGTTTGTTGTCAGGTGTCTCTGCACTACACGAACCAGAACCTCGAACCGGGACTACAAGCAGAACTCTGAACCGGGCAGACAGGACAAGATGAGCTTCTTATTGTGAGTTTGACTCTATGATTGAGATGCTTATTTATAGAATAATACCAATTTACTCCTTTAGCTTGTCTTGCTAAAGAGCTGTTTGAGTTTTATTGGACCGAATTGACTTCGGTTCGCGCGTGGAGATCGTTTAATGTGTCAGTATTCCATCCTGACAGTTGTGCTAAAATGTGATATTTTTTCACGCGAATGCCTCGAGATTAACCCAATTCTGGCACATTGGCACCGGTTTCCTTGGCTCTCTACTGTGCTGGGCTGAAGGGGGGCAGATCTTATGTAATGCATGTTTGTTTCACACTGTGCTGTTCAAAAAGCACGTTGTGTGTCTTGTCACTTTATTTCAGAGGTCAGAGAGTTGCATTGTGTCCAGAGCATGTGATGCATTCAAAGTTGGAAAACATCCTCTGAAAATATGTTGTATGCTGAGAAGCAGAGCTTTGGATGAAATAGCTTGAAATGCAAATGCAGTTTTAATCAGGCAGTGCATGATGTTCCAACTGTCACATGAATCTCCTTAAGAGTGTAAACAAGTGGTTAATGTGTTTTTATCCACCAGAAATGCTGTGTAATTCAATTCAACATTCATTCTAGTCATATCATTTTGGGAGGGGGTGTTGCTTTCTCTGAAAATACTTTAAAGAACATGTTTACATCTTTAGTAAGAGAGTAAGAGAGGAAATCTCTCAGTCTCACTCTCAATCTGAGTCTAATCAGAAGTCCTGAAAGGATCTTGTTTGTTATGATGCATCTGAAATTTAATTTACTGATAAGGTTGTCTGGAGCCATTAGATAAGTTCATCATAAGAAAACCAACTTCCTCAAAACTGAGAATGATTTCATTTGGAAAATGTTCTGAAGCTCTTGTGATTGTTCACTGAAAGCATGTGATTTAGGAGAAGTTACGAACAAACACAGACATCTGATGTCATTGCCATTGCGTTTTGAAATTTGAATGATAAAAAATGCTGTTTGGCGTGTGTATTCCTTGGATTGGAACCGGACAAACTGCATGTGTGTCTCAACGTGAGACGTGACATTATAACACACACACACAGACACACACACATGCTTCTGCAATCCTGATTATGTGGTATGTCGTATAGCCTATTTCGACATTCATTAATTGCCTTTTTTTGTTTCATCTCCTCCAGCGGGAATCGTTCGTCTAAGACGTTTAAGCCGAAGAAGAATATTCCAGAAGGCTCTCATCAGTATGAGCTGCTCAAACACGCTGAAGCCACGCTGGGAAGTGGGAACCTGCGTATGGCCGTCATGCTTCCTGACGGAGAGGATCTCAATGAATGGGTGGCTGTCAACAGTAAGAGTCAAGAGTGATGTCATATTTATTAATTATGCCCTCATACACATCCCTAAAATTTAAAATGTTTTATTTCCAGATCACAGGTTTTGTAACTGCAGATTTTTCTCTCTTTATGCTCGTTTGCTTTTCTCATTTTCATCTTAAAAGCTTTGACCCTTGACCTATTGATGACACCAAGCCTGACCCATCCTGTCTTGACTGATCTCCTAGTCTCGAGAGACGCTGTGTACATTTTTGAATTACTTACACACTTCCCCCAACATGTATCACACACACACACACACACACACACACACACACACACACACACACACACACACACACACACACACACACACACACACACACACACACACACACACACACACACACACACACATGCAGTATGAGCCCGCAGTCTGAGACTTCTACTAAAAATGCTGCTGTTTTGCATTCTTTTGCAATTTTTTAACATTGGTAAAGAAAAATTAGTATGTAAATTATTATCAGTGTTACAATTAGAGTGAAAAGTTGTTTAAAAATGTATGACATATATGCATTTAGTTTGTGTCAGTACTGATACCAATTTATAATAAATATAAATGTTCAACCAAGTAAGATAATTTACAAGTTTGATTTTAGACTTAGCATTAATATACACTGCCTGGCCAAAACAGTCACTGTTTGGATTTAAATAGGCAAATGCTTAAGAGTCTATGATTGGATCATTATTGCAGTGATTATGATGTTTCTACATGTTATATGTTTGGCAACAGTTCTTCTAACCCTTATTAATGGAGTGTAGCTTTTCATTTCTTAAACAAATATGTGGGAAAACACATCATGACTATATTCCAGGATGAGAATGTCAAGATTCATCAGGCTCAGATTGTGAAAGAATGGTTGAGGAACATGAAGAATCATTTTCACACAAATCGGCTCCTCTGAGTTCAGATCTTAAATTCATTGAAAGTGTGTGTTTGTAAAGCTGGAGGAGACTTTACAGAGTGCTGGACTCTTGCATTGACAATACAAGATCTCGACCAAGCACTTCTTGATGGAAATAACATCACATTATTACCATAATTTATTCCAACCATTCTAATGATGCAGTCAGGGTGGGAAATTAACTTTTTTGCCCACCAGCCACAGTGGCTGGTGGATGCCCAATTTTACCAGCCACTTATATTTTTTACCAGCCACTTTTCCCGGAATTCAAATTTACAAAGTATTATTATACACAGTAAGTACAGTGCATGGACTGTTCGACGGGAAGGTAGGCTAACCATTCCCTCTTTTCCCTTCGTCATTAATGTGCCACTTGTTCGAAAAGTACCTTCTCTTTTTATTTACTTCGCCCTCAACAGTTTGTACATTCATAGCTACTGCTGACTCCACGGCGGGCCTCTTAAAGGGATAGTTCACCCAAAAATGTAAATTCTGTCAGTAATTACTCCCCCTCATGTCGTTCCAACCCCTAAGACCTTCGTTCATCTTCGGAACACAAATTAAGATATTTGTGATTAAATCTGAGAGCTGGATCCCTCCTCCATAGGCTTCTAAATGATTGAAACTTGACAGCCCCGAAAAGTTATTAAAGAAATCGTCAAAAGAGTCCAAGTGACTACAGTGGCGAGATCTTAAGTTTATAAAACGACGAGAATACTTTTTGCGTGCAAAAAAAACACAAAAAATAACGACTTTATTGAACCATCTCTTCTCTTCCATGTTTTTCTCCAAAGCTGTTGACGTAGTGTAACTGCGCAGCGCTTCTGTGTTATACGTCACACGTAGGCTCACTATTGGCCGACGCTGGTCATGTGTGATTCAACCAGAAGTGTTGCGCAATAACACTCCGTGAAATCTCCAGGCCCAAAGAGAATTCTTGAATAAAGTCGCTATTTTTTTTGTTGTTTTTTTTTGCGCTCAAAAAGTATTCTCATAGCTCGATAAACGTAAGATCTAGCCACTGTAGTCACTTCGACTCTTTTAACGATTTCTTTAATAACTTTTCGGGGCAAGTTTCAATCCCTTAGAAGCCTATGGAGGAGTGATCCAGCTCTCAGATTTAATCACAAATATCTTAATTTGTGTTCCGAAGATGAACGAAGGTCTTACGGGGTTGGAACGACATGAGGGTGAGTAATTACTGACAGAATTTTCATTTTTGGGTGAACTATACCTTTAACACCGGGTATATGTCGCCACATTTTTAAAATTTTCCTTTCGTCTGTACCTCAGCTCAGCTATATGTGTCACGGTCCATTGAAAAACCAATCAAATTAGTTACTCGACAAAAGTGCATTATTGTTACTTAGCAACAGCATTCTTTGACAAAAGACGTCCAATCTGTTACAAGGAATGTTTTAAAGGATAATTCCGGTATTTAACACTTTGAGTCTATTTTCTAGTTTGTTTTGGATGAACTAGAGTGGTGGACTTAGAAATTTTGACGATGGGTCCTGTCTTGACTTTTTGACTATTTTAGGATCGCCTCTGGGCGCTTCAGAGTGGCTGTCTACGAGCATACTGAAACATGTGCTTAAAACAACCCTTAACTTTAGCTCTCAAAACTGTGCAACTCACCGAGTGGTTAGTGGTGTTCGTTGATGATTAAAAACAAATATATATCGGCGCAATGTATGCTTTCAATCCGTGTTATTTACTATAGTAGAACTATATTTTCAGATACCTCACAACCGCGTATAAACTTCCGCTCGATATTTGAGTCTGAAGCGTTAGCACACTCCCGACCACTTGATGGTGATCAGTTGCTCTGCTCACGCTAGCCTTCTGAGAGACGGAGAACCGAGCGAAAAGACTACAACCAGAGAATGTCTAATAAAGAGACTTATGCCATAGTCAAAAACTCGAGACAGGACCCATCGTCAAAATTTCTAAGTCCACCACTCTAGTTCATCCAAAACAAACTAGAAAATAGACTCAAAGTGCTAAATACCGGAGTTATCCTTTAAGTAGTAACCAATAAAAATGTTTTACAATCTACCAGCCACTGTGGCTGGTATACAAGGCAAAGTCACCAGCCACTTTGAAAAAGTACCAGCCATTGGCTGGTGGCTGGTGCTAATTTCCCACCCTGGATGCAGTACAGATAAATAATGGAAAAAAATTGACGTTGCATGTTTTTATTTGGTCGTTTCCGCAGCGGTGGATTTCTTTAACCAGATTAACATGCTGTACGGCACCATCACAGATTTCTGCTCGGAGGACAGCTGCCCCGTCATGTCCGCAGGTCCAAAGTGAGTGTGTTTGCACAGTGAGGAATGACTGGGTCCTTCTCTGCTGCTTCACTCATCTCTTTTCCTTTAGATACGAGTATCATTGGGCAGACGGGACCAACATTAAGAAGCCTATTAAGTGCTCTGCTCCCAAGTACATTGACTATCTGATGACGTGGGTCCAAGACCAGCTGGATGACGAGACCCTGTTTCCTTCTAAAATAGGTACCCTGTAGACATTCACACTGCTGCTCTTAGCCATAGAAATATGGTGGAATTATTTATTTACTTTTGTATTTAAACTTATGCATCAGTATTTATGCATTTCAACTAATTGTTTTGCACAAAGTTAATGTGATCTATATCCATTTCCAGGTGTTCCCTTCCCCAAGAACTTCATGTCTGTGGCCAAGACTATTCTGAAGCGTTTGTTCAGAGTTTATGCCCATATTTATCACCAGCACTTTGACGCGGTCATGCAGCTTCAGGAGGAAGCTCACCTCAACACGTCTTTCAAACACTTCATCTTCTTTGTACAGGTGCTGTCACTGTTTATACTTATTATAAATATCCTAAAATTATGAAAGAGGCTGTTCAGGCAAAGTCATGGCCTGAAGTGACGTGCAGCTTTTGTTTATATGGCAGTAACTGCAGTATGATAAAATATATCAGTTAAAAATCCAAATTAACCATTTCACTGCTAATCAGGTAGATTTATGTTTCCGTCCAAAGTTGCGAATTTAGCTTAAAGGATTAGTTCACTTTAAAAAAAACTTTTGCTGATAATTTACTCACCCCCATGTCATCCAAGATGTCCACGTCTTTCTTTCTTCAGTCGAAAAGAAATTAAGGTTTTTGATGAAAACATTCCAGGATTTTCTCCATATAATGGACTTCATTGGGAGCCAAACGGTTCAAGGTCCAAATGAGAGTTTCAGTGCAGCTTCAAAGAGCTTTAAACGACTCCAGACGATGAATAAGGGTCTTATCTAGGACCCTTCGAGTCATGACTCGAAAAAAGATTTGTTAATTTTGATGAACGAGTTCGAACAGGAGAGTCACGAACGTGCATCACAGAACAGAGCAAGGTGAGGATTTGTGCTTATAAAACTTAAACGTTTTTATTTATTTTTGAAATAACGATCGTTTCGTTAGATAAGACCCTTATTCATCGTCTGATATCGTTTAAAGCCCTTTGAAGCTGCACTGAAACTGTCATTTGGACCTTGAACCGTTTGGCTCCCATTGAAGTCCATTATATGGAGAAAATCCTGGAATGTTTTCATCAAAAACATTCATTTCTTTTCGACTGAAGAAAGAAAGACGTGGAAATCTTTGATGACATGGGGGTGAGTAAATTATCAGCAAAAGTTTTTTTTTAAAGTGAACTAATCCTTTAAGCACAAGATTGGAATATCGCATAAAACATTTGCAAATTTTCTGCACAGTTTCTGTCCAGTGAGTAAAAACGAACAAAATCATCACTTCCTGATAAACTAAATATAACTAAGAAAAGTAAGAGAAGCCACTGTATATAATAATATGATGTTTAGGGACACAGTCGTGTAAGAGTTCTGAAAGGTAATTCTACCGAACCACTTTAATGACAGACTTTGCTCAGGGCTTTTAGAACAACCAAATCAGCATTTCAGATGCGGTGCAAAAAGATTGTCCCGCTGGTTAGTCCAGTTATGTCTTTTTTGATGTGCATCAAGGAATTTATGTGTTTCCATCGTTGTTTATGCGCATGTTTTATTATCGAGACTCAAATGAGCACATGTTTTTTTAATGTGCAATTTTAGAATTTAGATAATAAAATAGATTTGTACATTTTAAGCAACTTTCTGCATTAATATAGTTTTCAAATTATATGGAGTTACCTCTGTGTGTATATATGGTCTGTTTTACAACAGCTTTGAACACTAAGCACTTCTAAATACAGCTCATCTATTTGTTTTGTTTTCTCTTTGGAATAGAACTGTTTTATAAAAACAGTTTTATGATGGTCAGAAATGTGTATGTTTTAGCTGTTGCATTGCTTATCTAGCTATAGTGAGAGCCACTCAATCCACTCAGATTTAAATTTATGTGACATGACGTAGTTTCCAGTAAAATTATGGTTTATTTAAATGATAAATGAAAGAGTTGCTGAATCAGTAATCAGTAAATTAATTTGTTTTAAAAAATTTTTTTTTTTAAAAAGATTTCTATTTCAAATAAATGCTGTTCTTTTGAACTTTCTACTCATCAACGAATGTATCATGGTTTACACAAACATGAAGCAGCACGACTGTTCTCATCATTGATAATAATAAGAAATGTTTCTGAGCAGCAAATCATCATATTAAAATGATTTCTGAAGGATCATGTGACACTGAAGACTGGAGTAATGATGCTGATCACAGGAATAAATTACATTATAAAATATATTCACATAGAAAACAATTCTTTTAAATTAAAATAAAATTTCAAATGCAGTTTTTACTGTATTTTTGATCAAATAAATGCAGTCTTTGTGAGCAGAAAATACTTCAAAAACATTACAACAATCTTACAGACTCCAAACTTCATTGTAGTTTTGATGTTCCTGAATTTAAAATAAATGGTGCTTATTTTGTCTGTTTTCAGGAGTTTAACCTGATCGACCGTAAGGAGTTGGCGCCTCTTCAAGAGCTCATTGAGAAACTCACAACAAAAGACAGATAAACTGAGAAGAGAAGTTAAGAATGAAGAAAACTTGATCCTGGTCTCTCTTTTGACTCTCCCGTCTATCTTTTGCTTTTTACAGATGATTTTAACCCCACAGCCCTGCTAGGCCAAGCGTAGTGAAGTACAGGATCAGCACAATACTAATATTTATAAATGAATCAATCCTGTTCTCCTGATGTGTGGCAATTGGTGACAACGTGATGCCAGGGTGAAATGGCCATGTATGATTTTTAGTTTCTCAAGTACATTGTTTAGTTTGGTCACTGAACGGGAGGGATTTTAACCCATGAGAACTAAACTTAGTATGTGTTAGCATGGTGCCTGTGCCATGTTAAAGCAGCGAATGGGTGATTCGCTCACTTCGGCTAGTGTGAATGTTTAAAGGGTGTTTGAATCTTCAATGCTGTAATGCTGACAACAGAAAGATAGCGTTAAATGGATATTTTCCTATGCAATAAAGCTCTTGTTTTTTGTCCTTATTCATATTATTGGACAAAATTGTTTATATCAGAGATTTATCGAGCTTGTTCGTTCAGATCTCTTTCTGATCTGTGGATTTAATATCTGTCAATATGAAGGGTTTATTGTAGCTGTGTTTTGGATACTGAAATATGAATTGTGCATGCTGGAGTTGCTACTCTGTTGAACGGGATCTTATGCCGTGTGTCAGAGAAACAAGAAATGTATGATAACGGCTCTTAATGTCTGATAAGACATTTGTTTTGCACAAGCAACAACCATTGAAGTTTAAGATTTGCATTCGTACAACTCGGTTGCCCATCTTTGATGTGTTTTCTTTGCATGACGCCCCTTTGAAATACACTTGTACATGCAGTCAGAACAGCTCTGAAATATTCAGTGTGTTGGGTGAGTTTCGCTTTATGGTTTGAGTCGTTAGGGTTTGATAATAAGAAATTAAGAATTTTTTTTCCTCTCTACTTTCTTCTACTTCCATTTTAACCCTTTTTAATCTCTGTTCTTCTACTGCCACTTTTATAATTGTGTGTTAGAAATCCTTTTGTCGGTTTAAGATTTGTTCTTTTGGACATTTTGAAGTTGAAGAATTCATATTGTTTCACGAATGTAATCATTTTAATTCTAACGGTTTGAGCTATGCCGTAGTGTTAAAAGTGCCAGCTGCTGATTAATATTGGACATATTTGAAGTATTTATAGAGAGATTTTTGTCACTGAAATGAGAGTATATTTTCCCTGAATTGTAAAATAGTTAGCGTAGATTAGATATGTAAATATGTGCTGCTGCCTCAGACATTAAAGGGATAGTTCTCCCAAAAATGAAAATTGTCATAATTCACTCACCCTCAAGTTGTTCCAAACCTTTGTGAGTTTTTCAGTCAACATTCTTCAAAATATCTTTTTGTGTCCTGTAGAAGAAAGAAGCTCATTCAGGTTTGGAACAACATGAGAGTGAGTGAATGACGATGTTTGGGTGAACTATCCCTTTAATACCATTTCCAGATATTGTTGTAGTTTACATTAATAAAATGATATCACTAACTGATGTTATGATATGTTTGCTGTACATACTAGAGCAAATAAAACCCTTATCTTAACACGTTGTATTTATTTTGTGATTTTATATTTTTTATTTTAAAAAAAGGTATGTAAATACACAGGAATCAACAGCGTTGTTCAGGTAGTAGGCTATTGTTTTTATAAATTAGCCTACTATACTTTTTATGTACTTTTTTTATATAGTCATTCGTTCTCAGGTGAAAATTCGTATTTTTTATGTAATAATGAATGTCGTTCAAAAAACAAACAAGTTTTGTTATGTCAAGCAGCTGTTTCCGGTGGGCGGTTCCTGCCGTTTGAGCGCCAGAATTTAATGTGCCGCCTGTTTTCCGGGTAACTAACTGACTGTAACTGTACCGAGTGACTGTTAATGCGAATTTCTGCATTACTGGATAAAAAATAAAAATGTCTCTAACAGCCAAAAGAGTCTGTCCCAGTCCTCTGGATGACAGTCTGGAGAAAAGATTGAAACGCATCTCAATTGAAGGCAACATTGGTAAGTCATTCATTGTATTTGTACATACTGTAAGTTAATCATATAACTGTTAAATAATACAAATCCATTTTTATAGCTTATACGTGAGCTTTCATAGAGTGTGGCTTATGAAATTAGTGGTCTGACGTGAAAAAAATACATTTTATGTTTATAAATATTATACACTTTCAAAACGACATTTACGTTGGCGAACACTTCCGGCTACGAATGGCTTCTAGTAACATTATATTTGTTTGTGTGTATATTTCGACTTTGTCTCTCTTAAAAATTAAAACAAAAATTGCTGTTAAAATCTAAGAATCGTGCAGTGAAAGTTGGGTTGTGATTGTGAATATTCGTAAACATCTAATTTCCGCCTAAAGACGCAGGTTCTGAGTGGTTATTTGACTGTTATACGACGTTTCTGTCGTTTATTCCAGTCTTATTCTTTAAATATGATTTTTATCTGTTATTGTCCTGTTCTAGCGGCGGGTAAATCCACTTTTGTTCGCCTGCTGGAGGAGCATGATAGAGAATGGGAGGTAGTACCGGAACCCATCGCTAGGTGGTGCAATGTACAAACTCATCACAACGAGCATGAGGTACAGTCAGAAATAACTCAACTGTGTATACATTATTGTATAAGGTAATATTAAAATATAATTAACAAATATAGCTTGCCATTGATAAGAAATTGCCATAGTAAGTAACTAACTTTAGACCATCAATTCACCCTGAAAATATGCACAAATGTCTTGGCATTAGATCACAAAATGTCAAAACAAGTGGCAAAAGAAAGAGAACAAACACATGTTTAAAACAAAACATTTAGCTAAAAGTATTTTTCTGGGTCAGTTCTGAGCGTAGATGCACTTGGTTTGATGTTTTATTGTCTAATGTTATGACATTCAGACATAAATTGTGCCTTTAAGTGTCCAAATAGTGTGTGTGGTCACTGTCCGTTACATGTTTATGACATGTCTAAGTATGACAAATAGGCCAGTAATCCTGCGCTGCGATGGAAACGGCTCTGGCAAACACTGGCAGATGGTTTATTCCTCAACAGCTGAGCACTCAAGCAGAACAGCTGCTTTCTCACACACTACTACTGATAAATATAGTGTTAAGTCCATTACATCTTAATTGAATTCATGTTTTCTGTCGGAGAAATGTCTCTTTCAAACGTGTCAAGAGGCTGGTCTTTGTGTTAATGGATATTTCTATGGCTCACAGTGGATATTAATGGCATTTGACCCTATACTGAAGCGTCACTTAAACCTATTTTCACTGTCTGTTTGTCTGCAAATGCCACTGTCCCCTACTTTCTGACATAGATTATTCATGCGGTAAAAGATCACTTTAAAAATCCATTAACCCCATAATAAAATGTTACATCCTAGGACGTATTTTATTTTGTTTTGTGTACAGTAATAATAGTAATAAAAAAAAAGAGTGTTCTATGGGTTTTGGACTGTTATAGGTAGTGTTTTGTGCTGGGTTCAATTTATTTATATTAAGAGTGATTATGAGTTTTTTGTATGTGTGTATCTTGAAATTATTAAGATTTTTTTTAAGAATTTTTATATTGTGACAAAAAATTTGAAGGCATATGACACTGAAGACTGGGGTAATGATGCTGAAAATTTAGCTTTGCATTAAAGGAATAAATTGCATTTTTAAAATATATTCAAACAGTAATTGTTATTTTAAATTGTAATAATATTTCACAGTAGTATTGTTTTACTGTATAAACTGTAAATACACCCTTTGAGCTAGACTTCTTTCAAAAACATAAATAAAAACATAATTATTGACCTGTAGTGTAAATGATCGTAATGAATCAGTTTAGTTATAATTACTGATCAATGTTATGGCTGATATACTGTATATATGTATATATCAGCCATAACATTGATTAGTAATTCTAACCGAACTGATTATTTAATTATAATTTTATCTATCTCAGTTCAGAATTTGAAGCACACATATTAGATGCGTAACAAATTTGCACCGATATAACGTGCATGTGTTTGTTTCAGGAATTGAGCACCTCTCAGAAGAGTGGAGGAAACGTGCTGCAGATGATGTACGAGAAGCCCGAGCGCTGGGCGTACACCTTCCAGAGCTACGCCTGCATGAGCCGCATCCGCTCGCAGATCAAATCCTCCAATGGGAAACTCCGGGAGGCGGAGAATCCTGTGCAGTTCTTCGAGAGATCGGTCTACAGCGACAGGTAAATGACAGAGTAAGGCCGCTCACACCTGCTGTTATTAACATCTTTTCTCGGAGTCTGTGATTGTTATACAACCATTATTATGTCACAAAGTCAAATAAATACAAGAATCAACTAATCAGCTTTTTGTTTTAATCACTATGATTGGTGTGTTGCAGGTACATCTTTGCCTCTAACCTCTACGAGAGTGAGTGTGTGAATGAAACCGAGTGGGCGATCTATCAGGACTGGCACAGCTGGCTGCACAAGCAGTTTGGGAAACAACATTGAGCTGGACGGCATCATTTACCTGCGGGCAAAACCAGAGGTATGAACACTCACCCTGATGGGGTGATGAAAGTGTGTAATGCGAGTCTGCTTTACTGTGAAAAAGACAAAACCATGTGATTTTTGTGTTTCAGAGGTGTTTGAAGCGATTACATTTGAGAGGAAGAGATGAGGAACAGGGAATACCACTGGAATATCTGGAGAAACTGCACTATAAACACGAGTGCTGGTTACAGCACAGGACTATGAGGTAACACACACACACACACACACACACACACACACACACACACACACACACACACACACACACACACACACACACACACACACACACACACACACACACACACACTTAACACAGGTCAAAAATGTTGAATAATTATGATTTCTTTTTTATGTTATTGAAAAGTCTCTTCTGCTCACCAAGGCTGTATTTATTTTACTGTAAAATGTTGAACTATTATTACTTTTTTTAAATAACTGATTTATATCTGAATACATTTGAACATGTATTTTTCCAAAACAAGCTAACTGGATATGCTACAGGGGTATAGATGCGTAGCTACTGATGCTTGTTGGATAAATGAGAGGTAAAAATCAATGATGAAACAAAATATTCCAAGGCACCCAAGTAGTTAAACTAAAAAACCTGGGCTAATTCATTAAAACATTAAAAAGGTTGATCAACATATTTCACCTACAAAGCCCTCTTCAGGAGCACCTAATATTTTAATGTGTGATTTATTCCTGTGATCAAAGCATTACTGATCATTACTCCAGTCTTCGGTGTCACATGATCCTTCAGAAATCATTCTAATATGATGATTTGATTCTCAAGAAACATTTATTATTATTAATGTTGACAGTTGTGCTGAGCAATATTTTTGTGGAAACCTTAATTCACTATCATCGAAAAATTTTGGGGTAAGATTGAAATATCTTCTTCGCATCAAGAATCCACAAAATATTAAGCCTCAAACTGTTTTTAAAATGAATAATAAGAACCATTAATAATTGAGCACCAATAATAATTAAGCACCAAATCATCATATTAGAATGATTTCTGAAGGATCATGTGACACTGAAAACTGGAGTAATGATGCTGAAAATTCAGCTTTGATCACAGGAATAAATTACATTTTAACATACATTCAAATAGTGTTTTTTGTTGTTGTTTTTAATTTCACAATGTTACTGTTTTTACTGTATTATTGATCAAATAAACTAGTTATGTGTGTGTGAGAGAATTTAATTTATTATTTTATATATATATAATCACTTTTTAAGGATGTAAATGTAGGGAGATTATACAAAATGTATATATATACATAATCCATGTACCCTCATTGTGTGTATGTGTGCAGTATGGACTTTGAGTATCTGAAGGAAGTGCCGGTTCTTACCCTGGATGTTGATGACGATTTTAAAGACAACAAGGTCAAGTGTGCAGATATGATTGAGAAGGTACAACACACACACACACACACACACACACACTTCAGTCTGTTATCATGGAAGAAGCGTTGAGTTGTCACTATGAATATATTTTTGCATGTAAAAATGTATTTAAAAGTGAAAGTTGTCATCATTTACTCACCCTCATGATGGCATTCTTTGATTTTAATCTAGCATATCACCCAGAGCATGTGTTGAGTCTGTGTGATGCAGAACTAAAGTTGCATCTTATGATGAGGGTGCTATACAGGGACCATTATGTACTGTAGAAAATGCATGTTATACATGATTAACACTCTAGTCTTGAGTCCCCCCGCACACACACACACTTTATTTTCATGCATGCATGCATCACATGCAATAAAGTGAAATATGAGGACAGTTTTTGTTTGTTTATTCTTTTTTTCTTTTCTTTTTTTTTCCAGGTAAAAGAATTTCTGAGCTCCCTGTGATTATGATGAGAAATGGGACTTGGAGTAATTTAACCTTGTCAGAATAATTTAACCTTGTCTTTTTTTACATTTCTAAACTGACACAGTAGTGTCCATTTAGCACTTATCAATGTTTTTATGTAAATTTGTTTTTACTTTTATGCTTTATGAATTAAATAATATTAATGATCACTTTTATTTCTCATTTTTATTTCTATTACTTTTTTTTCTTTTTCTAAAGAGCAAAGAATGCTCTCTTGCTAATCAAAGCTCCATTTACTTGATCAAAAATACATTAAACGGTAATATTGTGAAATGTTATTACAATTTCAAATAACTGTTTCCTATTTGAATATATTTTAAAATGTAATTTTTTCCTGTGATCAAAGTCTTCAGTGTCACATGATCCTTCAGACATTATTCTAATATGCTGATTTGCTACTCAAGAAACATTTCTGATTATTATCAATCTTGAAAACAGAAAATCATATTTTTGTGGAAACTGATAAAAAATGTTCATGCTCCTTTAATAGAAAGTTCAAAAGAACAGCATTTATTTGAAATATCATTTCTTTTTATCAATTTAATGCATCCTTGCTGAATAAAAGTATTAGTATTATTTTAAACTTTTACTTACTGACCCCAAATTTTGAATGGTAGTGTGTATATATTCAACCATTCTGTCTTAATCAAAGGATTCTTTGTCTGGCTTTAAAGGAATAGTTTACCCAAAATGAAATGAATCATCATTTACTCTCTTCCTCCTGTTATTTCAAGCCCTTATGCTGGACAAGCATGATGGTGAGTGAGTACATAATGAGGGTGACTGTGATGTGCAAAGGTGTGTGGTTATTCTTTTCAACACCCAGTTGGTGGCGTAGTTCTACAGGCCTTCAGGAACAGTAAAAACAAAACTATTCCTTGAATTCTTCTTGTCAGAAATGATAAGAACTGAATCATTGACAATCATTTCTTAGGATTTATGAGTACAAAACAACTTTTTCTTACCAAAAACATAATCTTGAAACTTGAATGTTGAACAAGTCTACAATACCACACACTTCATATTTCAGTATCGGGTGTGTAGGAATCACATCATTGTTTTGTAAATATAATCGTAATTTGTGTGTGTGTGTGTGTGCGTGCGTGCGTGCGTGCGTGTGCGTACAGTGCTGGTCAGAATTATTTGCCCCCTTGGTAAATATGATCAAAGATGGCTGTAAAAAAAATATGCATTGTTAATCCGTTTGATATTTTATTAATGTATATATATAGTGTGCACTGAAAAAAATTTGGAGTAGGATTTACTTGAAAAAAGCTTGCTAACTTTTCACTAAATGCTAGTAAATTTACAACGATTTGCCAAGTAAAAATCTAAACATATTTATCAGTAGCTTTAATTAGAAATATTTAAGTTAAATTTACTTGGAATATGGAATTAAGTAAACTTTACTTAACCTAGTCAAGTGAAAGTAACAAAGTAAATAAGATTTTTTAACTTGGCTAGTAAAAGGTTGATTAATATCAATTTAGTTGAAAATTCCTTTGCATTACATTTCACTCAAACAATAATAACATTGAATTACCAATATGTACTTAGAACTTCTAAGTAATTTATACTACATCATGTCAGTCAGATGTTAAACATCTTGTGAATGCAAAGACCTCAATACTTGGTAGAAAATACACAATGACGGTAACATTTGATGGATCGTTTTTGTGTTTGAATGAGTCATTTTGAGCAGAAAATTTACTCAAAATGTCACAAAATGCCAAGTTACTATAATCCTGACAACAAAAGCAATGATAAAACAGTGTAAATACAGCTGGAAACCAGTGAAAAATCAACCTCATTAATTATTCAAGGTCCAGTGCATGATGGGAACCCCAGTATCAGAAAAGTTGAGTAATTTTTACTTAATTTTATTAAGTTGATATTTACGCTTTCATTTCTACTCGCTTGAATTAAGTGCTGATATGGAATTTACTTATTTTTTTTATTTTTTTTACAGTGTGTGTATATCAGTAATTACGCTTCACATGACTCCCCAATCCATGGAGACAGTGTATCTAAGGTATGGTCATATATTATGTAATAACAATAATAATGAAATATTATAATATAATATAGATTTAGTTAACATTCTTAAGTCATACTAGTACTGAGTATTGATTGACAATATTTCCAACATTAAAGCTCTTTAAAGCTATTTTATTATAATATTATGTATTCTTTTGACTATTAGGAATTAGTTTGCTAAAGTCATGTTACACAGCATATAAAATTAAAAAAAACCTCTAACCCTAAAGCTCAGTGTTTTTCATGTGTGTTTGTGTGAGGATGCAGGTATTCGCTGTTGCATCTCACACGCGTGACCTCTCGCGCCTCATCCTCCCACTGCTGCGTCACGCTGGAGGAGGGCGAGATCTTTAAATATGGAACAAGACTCAAGACGAGCGCTGAGAACCGCGACGCGACGCGGGCAGGTTTACGCGCAACGTGGAGTGTTTTCCGACGCGACAGAGAGAGTTCGTGAGCCTGTTGCGTTATGACTGCGGGGGTGCTGAATGTATCGTAGTTAGTAGTGAAATATCTATGGCTCCAGATAAAACAGAAGCGAGTCTCTGAATGTGTTCCTGCTTTTACGCATCCAGACACGCTGAACTTGGAGCGAATTCGCACTTGCGCGTATTTTGAAAGTGTTTCTGAAGCCCGGACGCACTTTAACTCAGCGTAAGGGGAAGAAACAGGGTCTCTGGCAGAAGAGAACCCGCACAATACAGGCAACATGAGCGACAAAAACAAGTGAGTAGTACTTTTATTTGCGTGTAATCTTCCTCAGAGAGTTTCAGTCGAGATCAGTTCTGTTTCCATGGCTGGGTCGAGTGAAACAGCCCTCCCACACTGGATCTGTCCTGCTTCTTCACCAAAAAGTAAAGGTGTAACAGTATCCTCCAGGACAGAGCAACATATCTGCTCTGAGTCTGTGCGGTTAGGGCTTCAAGTTTCAGGACGGAGGTTATTATCTATTAAAGACATTAAACTGGGCATTTGCATGTTTGACAGCTCATGAACATCCTATATGTTCAAACAGCATCAGTGTTAGTTTCTTGCACTTATTTTGGTTCTAAGTTTTTTTTTTTGCTGTTGTTAAACTGGCATCATTTGTTCCACGCAGAACCTTTAACATCCATAGAACCCTTTCATCGCACAAAAGGTTCTTTACAGTGGAGAAAAGTGAATTCAAATTTTAGAATGTTCTAAACTCTAAGAAAAAAAGCATGTTCTTTTTGGAACTGTTCACTGAAAAGTTCCTTTTGAAAGGTATCAATTTTTTTAAAGTAGAGAATCATTTGAGGTTCTTTGGAGAACTTCTTATCCTTCAGTTTTTAGAAACCATCTGTGAACTGGTGCTTCAAAAACTGTTCTTGGTTATCAACAACTGAAAGTGCCTGTTTAATTCCATCAGAGAACCTTATTAGGGGGGGGGGAGGGGGGGAGGGGGGGGGGTTCCATAGCAAACAATGCCATAGAGAAAACATTTGGGGTTCCCCAACCATGTTAGTGAATAAAAATTCATGGTGTGAAGAACATTTTAATAAGCTAAAGAACCGTTTGTGCAATTGAAAGATTCCATTGATGTTGAAGGTTGTTCATGGAACCAAGTGTTTACCTAAAAACCACTGAAGAACCTTTGTTTTATCTGAATGAAATATCTCATGGGGTTTCCAGAGGCCATTAACAAGGGGTTCCACCGGCAACACATGATGCATGATGCAGTTCATCCTGTTCATTCTAATGTTACTGCCAAGTCGCGCTGCTTTAAATCGCCCTCTTTACAGGTTCCCTGAAGCCGAGGCTTGAACGGTCAGAGTAATCTTTTTCCAAGAAGCTCCTGTCAAAACCAATTAGGTCCTTAGCGTCCAGGAGCAATGCGTGCGTCGCTTAGCCTTCCTGAATCTGGTGGCTGGATATGATGCAAGCTGCAAACGGGATTTGATCTCTTTTTAGTTCTGTGCAACTTGTGCTGTCATGAAAAAGAGAGCCAGCTGCCTGCAGGGATCACATTTTAATATTTTTTAGATTGGTTTTTTAAAACTGTAATAAGCACTAACTTGCTGATTGTTGGGAAATGAACACTTACAGAGAGTATTGTGATTGTTAGTATATTTTGTGGTACTGCATGAATACCATATCCATATAGTGTGGTGTTTAAAAGCAGTATGGTGTATTATAAGTACAATAGTAATACCATTTGATGCATATATTATGGTATTGAAGTGGTACTCAATCAAAATTATGGTATTATTATGGTGCATGTAAAAAAACAAAACCCTGTTACTTTGAATAATACCATGGTATAACCATTGTCCTATTATTTATATACTCTTATAGTATTTATTAATAATGATTTAATTTAAAATTTAGTAATTGTATGCACTTTTGTCATTTTTATTATTTTTATTTCAGCTTTAGTTTTAGTAATTCAGCTTTTATTTAAACTTTAGTTCCTAGTACGTAAATGCATTTATTTCAGTTAGTTGCCAAGGCAGTGATTATATTTTGTTATACTACGGGTGCGGCTGTTAAATGCTTGATTCTGATTGGTTGAGGAACATTCTAAGGTGTGCAGTTTTTTTCAGGAAAAGTAGTTCGGGCATGATTTCAGTTATTTAAAAGGTCCTTACAGCCGACAACTGCAAAAGAACCAAAACCCACAATGACACTGATCAAGCAAATAGATCTAGTCAACAATAGGATAAAAAAAATGACTAATTATTCTCATGTTTTTGCCACAAAAGTACATTTTATGTACGGCACATTCTCATTTTCTCCCGCTCAAACGCACACACAAAAGTACGGACTCACGTACGGACTCTTGTTAGCGCTGCTCTGGTGATTTTATCAGTAAAATAGTTAGCAACTTAAAAACTACATGACGTTTCTCTCGAGCAAGGTAATAACAGTGCTGTTCTTGAAGCAGATAAACGTACAGTTTCATTATTAGTAGAGAGACACAGACTCAGGTAATTCATACACTTAATCTCTGTCTCTAATAACTGCATTAATAACTGACGTAGTTCATCTCTTTCATTCTAATGTTCTGTCGCGCTGCTTTAAGTCGCCCTCTTTACAGATTTAAAGTCAAAAAGTGAAAGTGACACGTGATGGCCAAGTATGGTAACCCATACTTGGAATTTGACCTCTGCATTTAACCCATCCAAGTAAGTGCACACACATTAGGAGCAGAGTAGTGAGTAGTGAACACACACACACATACACCCGGAGCAGCGGGCAGCCTTGAGTGGCGCCCGGGGAGCGATTGGGGGTTAGGTGCCTTGCTCAAGGACACCTCAGTCATATTCCTGCCGGTACTGGAATCGAACCAGCAACCTTTGGGTCACCAGTCCAACTCTGTTACCATTACTTGAATCTGTCTTTCAGAATCTAAAGCTGTCAAATAATCCCACCACACCTGAAAGAAGTAAGATAGCAGGGATTTCAGGGAAAGTGTTTTTTTCTGATTCCTAACGTGAACTCACGCAGGCTTGTCTGTGTGTGTACAACAGCATTGATTAAGTGCTACAGTTGCTGTACACCTGTTGAGCTGTACGTGACTGCTCTGACTGTCTGAAAGCACACAGACTTCTTCCTGGTCTTGTCTCACCTGCACAGGTACTGTGAAGAGAAGCTTCCCAAGTGGAAGAAGCAGTCACAATGGAATGTGCTTTGTAGACTCTGCCCTCAGATATGCTCGCCTTGACTCTTCTATCTCTTTTTTTCTCCTTGAGAATGAGGTCATCTCTGGCCTGTGTTTGACGGACCGAAGTGGCCCTGAGCTGCTGGGTTTCTGTAGCGATACGCAGTGTGTTCTGAAGGATTTATGAATCAGGAGCGCAGCGCTGATTTCATATGTGAACTTGAGGTTCTGGAGTTTACAGGCTTTTGGTGAAAAGTTCATTAGTTCATCAATGTGAATTCTAAATTAACACTTTTTACTTTCTTAACAAGTTTTCTGAACTTATTGTGCCTGATTCATCAGAGCATGTTATTCTGAGGGAAAACATGTTTCATATTGTAACGCCTTGCTCGAAACGGATGATCATCTGATGTCACCTAGACCAGCAGGCACGGGAAAATATGTTAATTAATAACCAAATAGCGATTTAATCATTGTTTTAGGTTGCTTTTGTAGGTAATGACAGTTAATGCTGTAATTTTATGTTGGTTAACATCATTGTTGTTTTAGTATTATTTCTATACTATTATAGTATGTCATTTAAATTTTAGTAAATTTGTGTGTGTGGTGTGTATATATGCACACACTAAAATGTTTTTTTTTTTTTTTTATAGTTTTGGTAATACCATAGTTTTAAAATACACTATATTATGTATACACACACACACACACACAACACACACACACACACACACACACACACACACACACACCACACACACACACACACACACACACCACTCACTCACATCACTCACTCACATCACATCACTCACCACTCACTCATCACTCACCACTCACTCACCACTCACTCACTCTCTCACTCACACACTCTCACTCTCCTCTGTCTCTCACTCACTCACTCACACACACACACACACACACACACACACACACACACACACACACACACACACACACACCTCTCTCTCTCTCTCACTCACTCCTCTCTCTCTCTCACTCACTCACTCACACTCTCCCCTCACTCACACCACTCTCACTCTTCTCACTCACTCCTCCTCACACACACACCAAAACACACCTCACACATCACCACACACTCTCTCTCTCGTCTCTCACTCACTCACTCACTCACTCACTCACACACACACACACTCACCACTCACACACACACACACACACACACACACACTCTCTCTCTCACTCACACACTCTCTCCTCTGTCCTCCTCACTCACTCACACACACACACAACCACACACACACCACACACACACACACTCTTCTCTCTCTCACTCACCACACACACACACACACACACACACACACACACACACACACCACACACACACACACACACACACACACACCACACACACAACATAAAAAATTGATAACATGATATATTATAATATATATAATATATACACACTCACACCAAAAAACTTTTTATTCTTATTTTTATTACTTATTATTGCATATTACGTTAAATGGCAATAATAACAAATAATGATAGATTTGTAACAGAAGCATTACCATTGGGATACGTGGACAATGGACATTTCTTTTGACCAGTTCAGCCAATCTAGTCCTATTAAAATCAAGTCTAATTTTTTTCTCATTTAATATCATGTTTCACTTGGAAATAACAATAGGTTGCGATTGCCGTTTCATGTTGACTTTAAATCAATTCTGTTTAACTCCTGATTGTCTCAGCTTGATGTCTTGGATTAGTTCCTGTCCTAGAAATCTCCCCAGTGTTTCTCCTCTTTGCCAGTTAAAGATGTCATACGATTAGGGATCTTGTTGGGATCCTGCTGTCTCTTCCACATGTGTGTAGGCGTTTGTAAGTTCATATCTGTTTGACTGCTGTGTGTTTAGGCTTGACGGATGTCTGAGTGACAAGTGCTGAAGTGTGTGGAAATCCCTGGTTATTCCAGAGTTGCTGTGCAAGGTGACTAAAGTATTGTAAAAGCATTTTATTGTTTCATTTATCTGTTAGATCAGGGTGTCACTCTTTTATGACCCCTTTATAAATGCTGGAAATTCTCTGTAATTTGCTGTATAATCTTCAGTAGCACTGTATAATCATTCATAACATTAACATACATTATTTCATTATGCTAAACAAGTTTTGACCTAGTTTCTAAATTAATTTGCCATCATGCCACTGTGTGACAGAAAGAGAGTTACGTCGGTTTATTGGTGTTTTACACTTAGAATCAACCAAATTATGTTAAGAGATTATTTCTTTCAGCCATACATTTTAATCACACTTAGAATTAAAATATAGTTTTATTTTTTAGCATTTTAAAGACATTTCTGTTTTTATATGAACATTAAAAAAATCTGAATTTTATTTGTAAATTTCATTTTAAAGAAATGTAGGTATGATTTATATTTATATAAAACATATAGAACTTTCGGTAACACTTTACATAAACACTTTTACTTAAACACTTTACTTATACTTTATGTATAATGTATTATAAAGGTATTCATAATGTATTTTATAATCCATTATATCTTCATAAATAAATTGTAACCAAAGTTAACGAGCATTATAATATTCAGATTCCTTGTTACATCTGAAATGTGTTTTTCGTTTGTTGTGTGTTTTATGCATTATACTTAGAAAATTGTATGTTGTGGATTATTTAGAATTTTTTTACTTCATCGAAACTTCGTGAAGTTTTTGGCACTTGCTATGTGAACACAAAAACATCTTGAACATGATTCAGAAAATTTTAATTGTCCTGAAGAAAATAGTCAAACTTGTATTTTTCGACGGTCAGAAATGGCTGCATTGGAAACGAACGGGAAGCGAATTTCAATTAGTGGAAAAACTTTTGGTACTGCGCCCAAACACAACTTACTGAAACCTAAATCATATATAAGATATTTCAAGAGATATCAACCTCAAATTTGGATCACAACTTATTTAAATTTTTGGCTTTGATTTTTCATAGTTTTACAGTAAAACAAAACATGGAAAATATGTATTTCATATAAAATTCAAAAATAGTGTTTTTGAACATTTTCACTTGTTTCTGCGAAGTGTCGTCTTTAAAAAGCGAACAAACTGAAGTATGTTTTCAAGGCTTTCAAGATTTATGACAGTTTAAGTTTGGAAATTCCATTAAATTTCAGGTTAAAATGTCAATTAAAGTGTTTCTTTAAAATTATTTTTAAAAATCCCAAACTTTTATTTCTAAATGTAATTTTAAAGAAATTTCAATCTGTTATATATGTACCTAAAACAAATGAGTTCTAAAAGGAAATGTATTGTTTCTTGCTAAGACCACTTTATTACGTTTAAATTCGCAACTTGTAATCATTTGTTTATGATTGGACTATACTACTGTGTTGCGTAAATTGTTAAAGCAAGGGTTAATTCCTAGATCCTTGCATCCTGATCCCGTCTGTCAGTGTGCAGGAGATGTAGACTAAAAAGAGGAACAGAAAGAGAGAGGAAATGCGATGAAGAGAACATAATATGAGGAAGAGACAGAAGACAGAAAAAGTTCTGTAGAAAACAAAGGAAGCCTTGTACAAAAAGGAAAGAATGGCTGCATAAGACTGGCAGGAAGAGAGATTACACATGGAATGAGGAAAATAGGTGTAGATGACAGAAGATGGAGACGACAGAGTCTCAACACACCCTGGTCTCCTGTAAAGGTGTTTAAGATGTATTTCCTTCTGTGAGCGGTCTGCAAACTACACTTTTAGGGAAGTGGGTAGTTGACAAATGGCCAAGAAAAAGTACTTTTTTTGGAAAACATAACTTTTTAAGAAAAAATACATATATTTATGGAGTATGAAAACTGCAGTTTCAGAAAATAGTAGTGGTCACTCATTTTGTCAATGACTTCACATATTTTTTTCACGTTTTCACTCAACAGTACTGTAAATGTGTCCTATGGTGTGACATTTAAAAAGTATTAAGAAATTATATTAAATAACATAAAAAAATGTTTTTGAGAGAATTGTTCACATTATTAAAACTTTTTTTTATGAAAGTGATATTTAATTAAATGAAAGACAAATTAAAATAATTTTCACCATGAATAGATGAACTTGATCAACTTTTCCCTACGAATGTCAATAAAACTTTTTCGCCAACCTTACAAAATTGTTTGAAATTGTACCCATTTAAGAGGAGATATTATTGAAACTCCCCTAATGCTAAACTTGACTCTTTTTTTAAAAGATATTTTAAAATAAGTATATTTTTCTGTTGTTTTATGTTTGTCACACCATAGGACAAAAGTCACACCAAAGGACAAAGATAGTCATTGCATAAAAAGAGTCAGAATATATAGTGTTTATTGTAACAAATATAAAGGAGGACATTTGTTTTTATTTTCCAGCTATATAAACTGCAAAACATATCACACCAAAAGTAACTTTGATACTTATAGATTCATCAATAAGGAAACACTAGCTATGTTTCCATCCACATGTTTTTATCCGCATCAAGTGATATTGAATGAAAAATGCCTTATGGAAACAGTAAAATTCGATTGAATTTCATGAATATCGACTTCGTTCGGTCTCATCGGATTTTATCTTGATGGAATGGATATATGGCTTATGCGATAAAAACTGATGGAAACGTTATTATGGTGTCGATCCATTTTGTCTAGCAAAAATTTGTTCGCAAATGTTTACTTGAATGTTGTGCAATTCATTGTGAAAATGAATGGAAACGCCTTAAAATGTCTCAAATCAATTTGATATACCAATTTGATCGGAAAACAGCATGTGACGTCATTACACACAGGTTTTTATCCGCTTTAAAGCCGTTAGATGGAAACACACTTTCACCAGCTTTATTCGCATGAGGTTTTTTACCGAACTTCAGATAATTCGATTGTAAAGTGGATGGAAACTTGGCGACTGACATGAGTAAAATCCCTAAAAACATTGCATAAGTTTAGTTTGTCTCTTCCTTCCTAGTGCTTTAATGTCGAATGTATCCAATTCCCCGAGAGCCTTCTTTTCACGATATCTGTTTGAAATAATGATAGAATATAGATGAATGGATCAACAGAGAAATTAATGTAATGTATTATACTCAATTATTAACTCATGACCTACTCTGTTTTCCCAACAAATTTAACCACTTACTTGTCAATCTCTTATAAAACACAATATAGATTATTATTCTGTAATAACAAGCTTATTATGTAACTATTGTTGAACCTGAACCTCACACAGGTCTATTCTGATACTGAAAACTAAGCAGTTGTTCAGTCACTCATCAAGATCCCTGAATTATTTTAAGATGTATATGATGTATATGGCAACATTTCTGTTTGATTTACTTTCTCCATCGTTCTCTTAGGATCGCCTCCTTTCTCTGTGGAGCCTTTTTAATTCGCTCCCTATACTGTCTGGTCCTCTCTTTTGCACTCATCTCTCCCTCAGTTCTTTCTGTTCTAAAACAAGTTAAGTAGCATGATAAAGTAGTAGCACTGTATTTATGTACTTGATATTTGTTTATAGTTGTTACATTATACATTATAGTTGTTTTAGTAACACTTCAGAACATTTTATGTAATGTCCAAAAAATGTAAATAAACATTAAAATGTAAGTCATTATTGAATTTAAAATCATCAAAACTGGTCAAAAATAATGAAAAGTATGTTAACAAATTTTATCTATTTGTTTTAATAGCTTCTTAAGGAGGTCTTGTCCTACGGTGTGACATCTGTGTCCTATGGTGTGACAGGCCAGAGCGTCACACCAAAGGACATTTCCTGTCACACCATAGGACATTTGAGCTTTTGTGGCATGTTAAAAACCATGCTAATGCTAGCTTAACTGTCATTAGCAATTGGCATGACACATTTGCATAATATTACATAGTCCTGCTGTTAAAAATATAAATTTGAATTAAAAAATAAAATTTAGGGGTGTCACACCAAAGGACAAAAAAACTTAACAACTTCAGTGATCTGAAAACATAGTTAAATATTTGAACAATTCTGAGAGAAATACTTCCTATGTGCACTGCTCATGGGCTTCATAGGGGTCTTCAGTCACATGACCTTGAATGGGGTCTTTCAACTAAATTTTGTTGGCCATGATATTGCCCAACATAATATCAGGTTATTGCATAACACCAAAGGA
The DNA here is from genome assembly GCA_036326025.1 of Chrosomus eos. NCBI lineage: Eukaryota > Metazoa > Chordata > Actinopteri > Cypriniformes > Leuciscidae > Chrosomus > Chrosomus eos. The sequence goes on from CM070834.1 coordinate 9,185,033, forward strand.
CATTTTTTTCTGAGACAAACTTTATGAAATTCCCATACTTTTAGAAATGTATGTATAGGAAAAGTGATGGCCACTTAGTGAAATAGACCCTTGCACAAATATGCCAGGAGTGTCCATTAAGATGTTTAAACATTATTTTCTTTATTTATAAAAGTTAATATTTATGAAATAATGTTGTCCCCCGTCACACCATAGGACAATTCTGAGATTTGGCTCAAAGTTTTAAAAAAATAAAAAATAACTCTGGTATTAAAATAACAAATTCATGTAAAACAGGAAAATGTTTAACCATTTACAGTATTCTAAATGATGAAAATGTGAGATAAATAATTTTTTATCTTCTGTGACGGTGAAAAAGCCACGTCACGTCAACTACCCAAGAAAGTTTCTCCTTATTTCGGTTGCTGCCGTTATTTCAGGAACTCACAGACGTCCTGGGATGCATGAATGTCTCTGTTAGTCCAGGCTGGGTTATGGTGGTTTGTGCTTTGGTCAAAAACTGCCCATAGACAGGTGATTGATAAAGTGACCAACCACAGTGTTTTATTCTTGTGACACTGTATCGTACATTAGTTGGCATCCACTTTTACAGCGGCGTTGTTTCTGGAACTATTATTTCCGTTCCTCCCATATGGATTCTACAATGAAGCATTGCAAACAGCATAAAAACAGAGAAATATATATATAATGCAAATATTTAATAATTTTAGGTAGATCGACTTGATTACATTCACAGTGCTTCATGGGAGTGGGCGGAGCTAAGAAGGTTTTTTTTTATTAAGTTGAAAAAATGTAGGCCGATGTTTTAACAAAACAAATACAATCGATTAACAACCTCATGGCTCACAGTAGAGCTGTCTTTAAATCTTTATAAGTTACCATTAAAAATCTGTTTCCATATAGAGGAAATGAATAGAGTTTTTACTTCCAGATTCTGACTCACCATATGCTTTCATTTGTTAAGTACATTAGTAAACATGAACTATTAATAAAAAATACGCGATGTTAATTTTAACATTCAATTCATTGTTAAAATCAAAAGTTGTACCTGTTAATATTATTTCATGGACCTGAGCTAACAATAAACTAACAATGAACAGGTGTATTTTAGCATTAACTAAGAGTAATAAATAATGTAACACATTAAATAATCTGTCCTAATAAATGCTAATTATTTCCCATATATTCACATATATATGTTTCTCAAATTATTGACAGAAAACAAAGTGGAAAATACAGTTCAGCTTACTTGCTACTAAGCAAGCGTCTACAAAACAAAGCTTAGATGACATTAATCTGCTCATCTTTGGCAAATCCAGTGAGTAATTCTTCCTCAAAAGTGCTCATTTTATCAGTCCAGTGTTTTATAAACATGCTTTTGTTTCCAGCCAGACAGGTGTCTCGAGTATTAGAAAAAACAATAAATATTACTAGTATTTAAAATAATAGTTTTCTATTTGAATGCATTTTAAGATGTTATTTACTCCAGTGATCATTACTCCAGTCTTCAGTGTCACATGATCCTTCAGAAATCATTATAATATGCTGATGTGCAGCTCAAGAAACATCGGTCTGCACTTGTTTGATTAATTTCGGATGATATTATGGATTGTATAGATCAGGTCTGGCCACCAAGAGAGTCTCAGGTGCTGTTTTGGTCTTTCTCCTCTTCTATCGTTTCTGATCCTCTCTGCTGCCCCGCTGTTAGTCCTGTCAGTTGGAATGATTAACTGGCTCTAGCTGCTCAGGATTTAAAGAAATCTACACCATTCGGCCTGACGGTCACACCATCTGTTACTCTAAATGCCTCAAACAGACGCTGCACTAAACTCGAGCTTAACACACTGGCTAACTAAACTAACTGCTAAGAATTTATATGCCCAATCAATGGCTGCCGGGAATCACATGGGATTATTCCTCTACCGCATGAGTTCTTGTTTAATTTGCAGCTTAAAGGGATCGTTCATCCAAAATGAAAATTTTGTCATTTACGTGCACTCATGTCAGACCTGTATGACTTTTTTTCTTCTGTGAAACCAAGTTCAAAAGATTTTTTAATGTTTTTGTCTCTTCTTCTCACCAAGGTTGCATTTATTTGATTAAAAAACCAGTAAAACAGTATTATTGCGAAATATTATTACAATTTAAAAGAAATGTTTTGTATTTGAATATATTTTAAAATGTAATTTATTCCTGTGATCAAAGCTGAAGAGTTAAAAGTGCATTGAGCTGCGAAAGGGCCACGTGCGCTTAAACGCACAAATACACACAAAAATATGTCAAGATGCCCACCTTGGCGAGTTTTCACTTAAACCAATCGGTTGGGAAAGTAATCGAATGCTTGTCAGTATATTCAATCTGTGCATTTGGTCTTAAAGTGACAGCAGCCCAATAAACCTGCTGCTGTCTGTTATTTAATGTTAAAGGGATAGTTCACCTAAAAATGTAAATTCTGTCAGTAATTACTCTCCCTCATGCTGTACCAACCCCGTGAGACTTTCGTTCATCTTCGGAACACAAATTAAGATATTTTTGATTAATCTGAGAGCTGGATCACTCCTCCATAGGCTTCTAAGGGATTGAAACTCGCCAGCCCAGAAAAGTCATTAAAGACATCGTTAAAATAGTCCAAGTGACTACAGTGGCTCAACCTTAAGTTTATCAAGCGACGAGAATACTTTTTGTGCGCAAAAATAACGACTTTATTAAACTATACATTTTTTTCTGTGTGGGCCTCTGAGTCGTTCACGTAGTGTAACAGCGCAGCGCTAACTTTTCTGGGCTGGAGTGATTCAGCTCTCAGATCTCATCAAAAATATCTTAATTTGTGTTCCGAAGATGAACGAAGGTCTCACAGGGTTGGAACAACATGAGGGTGAGTAATTACTGACAGAATTGTCTTTTTTGGCCGAACTAAACCTTTAATCAAAAACAAGAGAATCATTCACTACTCTTCACTGAACAACTTTAGTAACTTTAATTAAGAATGAATAGCCGCGTTTCCACTGCCGGGCCAGAGCTAACAGCGAGCCGAGCCGAGCCAGTGGCCTCGGGCCTCAAGCACCGCTTGCGTTTCCACTGCCGGCCCAGTCCAGAAATCCTGGCTGTTGGCCCCGCTCAAGCCCCAGAGGTGACAGTGGAAACGTGACTGGCCCTGGCCCACAGACTGGCACAAAATTTTATCTATTTTCTATTGTTTTTTAATCTATTGTTTGGTAAGGGGTCATTTTGGGGTTGTTATGAACGCATTGTCAGGGGCCCCCAGACAAATATTTGCTTGGGGCCCCAGAAGTCACGGTCTAGGACCGGTGCTGTCATTACTCCAGTCTTCAGTGTCACGTGATCCTTCAGAAATCATTCTAATATGATGATTTTCTGCTCAAGAAACATTTCTGATTATTATCAATGTTGGAAATTTTTCCTAAGATAGCCTCAGTGGCTCGGTGATTTCTCAAGATGTTTATATTTTTCTGCGGGTCGTGATCTGGTCTCATGTTAAATGCTAAATATAAATTCTGGACTAATGCGTAGTTGCATATCTGGCAAACAATCCTGTAATTTTTTTAATGACTTGTTTGCTTGGATCATAAAGTTAATTGTAAACAACAAAAACCAAATTGGCAAGTAGATTAAACCGGATTAAACCGAAACAAAGTGCCGTTCCCACAGAAGCCATTACATTTGAGGAATTAGAGCATATGAGAAGGATTTAAAGATCAGAAGGTCTTATTAAAAGCTCTGTTGAAATCCCACTTACACAATGATGTTGCTATTCTTTAGTTTTTTTCACTCTTTCTTAGCTTACGTGGCTATGAGAGTTTGCTACGAGAGCCAAACTGTGCTTGTTGTTGTGTATTTAGTATCTAAATTTACAACTTAATAGACATGTCACAACTCAAGTTTAACTCAAGGACTATATTCAATGACTGTCTCAAGCACCTAATAAAGCACTTCCCCACCATCAGGTGTCAGATTCAACATGACCTTTGACCCCAGGAAGCGATTGTGTCTTATGGACAACACCTTGTTGGCTGTTTGATTGATCGCATGTGTAAACCACGACAGGTTCTGAGATCACGTGTGTAATTGGCAGGAGATCATGTTCTCATCACTATCAGTGTGTTTTATGATTGTGTCATGAAGAGGTAAACATTGTGCGAAGGCTGCTGGAGCTTGTGCGTCGGTCACACACCTTTATTGCTTGTATTTACTTTAGCTTTATGACATTCCTCTGCCCGGGTTTCATGATCATAAACCATAATAAACAAATCCAGCGGTGTGTTTGATCAGTCTCTCCATAGGTAACAGATTTTGTGGTTGTAGTTATGTCATATTTCTCCCCCAAACACACAAGCATTTTCATAAACAGCATAGACCTATTTTTGCTTTTTTTTCATTGTGACATTTAAGCAGATTTATATATTTTACATCATCAAAATGCATTGAGATGTTTTAGATCATCATTAATCGTCATTTACCATTATTCTGAATGTGATTCTCAAAAAAAAAAGATTTTTATCAACGAAATACTATATATATATATAACGATACTATAAATATTTATTGTATTGTATTATAAATATAACCATACAATGAATATTATATATATCAAGGTTCAACTGAGTATCAAATCCGCATATTAGAATGATTTCTGAAGGATCATGTGACACTTAAGACTGGAGTAATGATGCTGAAAATCAGCTTTGATCACAGGAATAAATTAAATTTGAAAGCATATTAAAATAGAAAACCATTATTTTAAATTGTAATAATATTTTGCAATATTACTGTTTTTTTTACCCTGTGTTTTTGATCAAATAACTGCAGGTTTGATGAGCATAAGAGACTTCTTTCAAAAACATTAAAAATAGTAATGTTTCCAAACTTTTGACCTGTACTGTATGCTTAAAGTTATGCTATATTAGTTAGAATACAAAAAAAAATCTTTCTTTTCTACCCCCGAATTTATTTATTTTACAGAAATATATTTTTTTTTAAAATTTGCATCAGCATAAATTAAAGGCAATACAATTAATATTAACTAAATATATTGCTTTATTATTAATAATAATAATCATTTTATGGTCATATATACATGTGCATATATACATTAATCAATTTATTATTATATATAATTTTATATATATTTACATATTATTATTATTATATATACATGTGTGTGTATATATATATATATATATATATTAATTATATTATACATACAATTAATGTCTACTGTATTATTGTATCAAATTTCTTATTTTTTCATCACAGTTATGAGGAAAATTATTATATCACAATGCATAAATATGCTAAAAAATATTAAGCACTATATGTGTAGGCTATATATGCGTAATATCTTAATTGTTTTTTTAGGGGTGAAATATGACCAGAACGCTTTGAGAGATTCGCATATTTGATGAACATCTGTTAAATACATCTCACATTCTGTTTCCCGCTTGTTTTCCACTAGGGATGAATAAACTTTATTTAGTTGAAATGCAGAGAGTTGATGCGCTGCCAGAAATCCGATTGTCAAATGCTGATCCAAGAGTTTATGTCCATGTGTCAGTCTGGCTTCCTCAGGGTGTGTGAGGGGTTATTATAAACACTGAGATTACAACATTCAGCTCATGTTTAACGTATATTAATCACAAGATAACACAGCTCATCTAACCAGGTTACATGACCACCTGGGCTTTGCTCGTCATTCTGAAGAACACAGGAAATGAACTAAAGAGTGACAGGAGGGATAAACGAGATCTATACTGTGAAATCTTCACTTCTCCGTAAGCGAGGATGGATAATAAATGCTTCAATGTAGTGATTGTATAACAGAGCGTAAGAAATGAAGAGATCTACATGCATAAAGAAGACAGAGACCGGCTCTAAACATCACTGACCTCATAGATAAAAGTGTCAGAGAGACTAAAATAACGGAATAGGAAGTGAGAATATGTATTTAAGTAAACGGATGTTCTTCTTGCTAGTTCTTTTTGAAGTAAAAATCTTGTCCTTAGTTATATGATATACACTCTAATAATAATAATAATAAAATAATTCTCGTTGTAGCATTAGCTCTTTTTTCACAGTGTCTAAAATGACTTGATAAAGGATTATGTCTCTCTCAACCCCTTCTTTCTGAGAGCACTCTGCTCTGATTGGTCAGATGCTCCAGTCTGTTGTGATTGGTCTACTCTGCTCTGATTGGTCAGATGCTCAGTCTGTTTTGATTGGTCTACTCTGCTCTGATTGGTCAGATGACCAGTCTGTTGTGATTAGTCTACTCTGCTCTGATTGGTCAGATGCTCAGTCTGTTTTGATTGGTCTTACTCTTATCTGATTGGTCAGATGCCCCAGTCTGTTGTGATTGGTCTCTCTGCTCTGATTGGTCAGATGGATCCAGTCTGTTGTGATTGGTCTACTCTGCTCTGATTGGTCAGATGATCCAGTCTGTTGTGATTGGTCTACTCTGCTCTGATTGGTCAGATGGCCAGTCTGTTGTGATTGGTCTTCTCTGCTCTGATTGGTCAGATGGCTCAGTCTGTTGTGATTGGTCTACTCTGCTCTGATTGGTCAGATGGCCCAGTCTGTTGTGATTGGTCTACTCTGCTCTGATTGGTCAGATGGCCCCAGTCTGTTGTGATTGGTCCTACTCTGCTCTGATTGGTCAGATGGCCCAGTCTGTTGTGATTGGTCTACTCTACTCTGATTGATCAGATGCCCCAGTCTGTTGTGATTGGTCTACTCTGCTCTGATTGGTCAGAATGGCTCAGTCTGTCGTGATTGGTCTTCTCTGCTCTGATTGGTCAGATGCCCCAGTCTGCTCTGATTGGTCAGATGGCCCAGTCTGTTGTGATTGGTCTACTCTGCTCTGATTGATCAGATGACTCAGTCTGTTGTGATTGGTCTACTCTGCTCTGATTGGTCAGATGACTCAGTCTGTTGTGATTGGTCTACTCTGCTCTGATTAGTCAGATGCTCAGTCTGTTGTGATTGGTCTACTCTGCTCTGATTGTCAGATGCCCCAGTCTGCTCTTGATTGGTCAGATGGCCAGTCTGTTGTGATTGGTCTACTCTGCTCTGATTGGTCAGATGGCCCAGTCTGTTGTGATTGGTCTACTCTGCTCTGATTGATCAGATGACTCAGTCTGTTGTGATTGGTCTACTCTGCTCTGATTGGTCAGATGACTCAGTCTGTTGTGATTGGTCTACTCTGCTCTGATTGGTCAGATGGCTCAGTCTGTTGTGATTGGTCTTCTCTGCTCTGATTGGTCAGATGCCCAGTCTGCTCTGATTGGTCAGATGACCCAGTCTGTTGTGATTGGTCTTCTCTGCTCTGATTGGTCAGATGCCCCAGTCTGTTGTGATTGGTCTACTCTGCTCTGATTGGTCAGATGACCCAGTCTGTTGTGATTGGTCTACTCTGCTCTGATTGGTCAGATGGTCCAGTCTGTGATTGGTCTACTCTGCTCTGATTGGTCAGATGGCCCAGTCTGTTGTGATTGGTCTACTCTAACTCTGATTGATCAGATGCCCCAGTCTGTTGTGATTGGTCTACTCTGCTCTGATTGGTCAGATGATCCAGTCTGTTGTGATTGGTCTACTCTGCTCTGATTGGTCAGATGGCTCAGTCTGTTGTGATTGGTCTACTCTGCTCTGATTGATCAGATGACTCAGTCTGTTGTGATTGGTCTACTCTGCTCTGATTGGTCAGATGACTCAGTCTGTTGTGATTGGTCTACTCTGCTCTGATTGGTCAGATGCTCAGTCTGTTGTGATTGGTCTTCTCTGCTCTGATTGGTCAGATGCCCAGTCTGTTGTGATTGGTCTACTCTGCTCTGATTGGTCAGATGCCCCAGTCTGTTGTGATTGGTCTACTCTGCTCTGATTGGTCAGATGGCTCCGTCTGTTGTGATTGGTCTACTCTGCTCTGATTGGTCAGATGCCCCAGTCTGTTGTGATTGGTCTACTCTGCTCTGATTGATCAGATGACTCAGTCTGTTGTGATTGGTCTACTCTGCTCTGATTGGTCAGATGACTCAGTCTGTTGTGATTGGTCTTCTCTGCTCTGATTGGTCAGATGCGCCAGTCTGTTGTGATTGGTCTATTTCTGCTCTGATTGGTCAGATGCCCCAGTCTGTTGTGACTGGTCTACTCTGCTCTGATTGGTCAGATGCCCCAGTCTGTTGTGATTGGTCTACTCTGCTCTGATTGGTCAGATGCCCCAGTCTGTTGTGATGGTCTACTCTGCTCTGATTGGTCAGATGGCCCAGTCTGTTGTGATTGGTCTACTCTGCTCTGATTGGTCAGATGACCCAGTCTGTTGTGATTGGTCTACTCTGCTCTGATTGGTCAGATGGTCCAGTCTGTTGTGATTGGTCTACTCTGCTCTGATTGGTCAGATGGCCCAGTCTGTTGTGATTGGTCTACTCTACTCTGATTGATCAGATGCCCAGTCTGTTGGTGGATTGGTCTACTCTGCTCTGGATTGGTCAGATGGCTCAGTCTGTTGTGATTGGTCTTCTCTGCTCTGATTGGTCAGATGCCCCAGTCTGCTCTGATTGGTCAGATGGCCCAGTCTGTTGTGATTGGTCTACTCTGCTCTGATTGGTCAGATGGCCCAGTCTGTTGTGATTGGTCTTCTCTGCTCTGATTGGTCAGATGCCCCAGTCTGTTGTGATTGGTCTACTCTGCTCTGATTGGTCAGATGACCCAGTCTGTTGTGATTGGTCTACTCTGCTCTGATTGGTCAGATGGTCCAGTCTGTGATTGGTCTACTCTGCTCTGATTGGTCAGATGGCCCAGTCTGTTGTGATTGGTCTACTCTACTCTGATTGATCAGATGCCCCAGTCTGTTGTGATTGGTCTACTCTGCTCTGATTGGTCAGATGATCCAGTCTGTTGTGATTGGTCTACTCTGCTCTGATTGGTCAGATGGCTCAGTCTGTTGTGATTGGTCTACTCTGCTCTGATTGGTCAGATGCCCCAGTCTGTTGTGATTGGTCTACTCTGCTCTGATTGGTCAGATGATCCAGTCTGTTGCGATTGGTCTACTCTGCTCTGATTGGTCAGATGGTCCAGTCTGTTGTGATTGGTCTACTCTGCTCTGATTGGTCAGATGGCCCAGTCTGTTGTGATTGGTCTACTCTGCTCTGATTGATCAGATGACTCAGTCTGTTGTGATTGGTCTACTCTGCTCTGATTGGTCAGATGCCCCAGTCTGTTGTGATTGGTCTACTCTGCTCTGATTGATCAGATGACTCAGTCTGTTGTGATTGGTCTACTCTACTCTGATTGATCAGATGACTCAGTCTGTTGTGATTGGTCTACTCTGCTCTGATTGGTCAGATGCCCCAGTCTGTTGTGATTGGTCTACTCTGCTCTGATTGATCAGATGGCTCAGTCTGTTGTGATTGGTCTACTCTGCTCTGATTGGTCAGATGGCCCAGTCTGTTGTGATTGGTCTACTCTGCTCTGATTGATCAGATGACTCAGTCTGTTGTGATTGGTCTACTCTGCTCTGATTGGTCAGATGCCCCAGTCTGTTGTGATTGGTCTACTCTGCTCTGATTGATCAGATGGCTCAGTCTGTTGTGATTGGTCTACTCTGCTCTGATTGGTCAGATGACTCAGTCTGTTGTGATTGGTCTACTCTGCTCTGATTGGTCAGATGGCTCAGTCTGTTGTGATTGGTCTTCTCTGCTCTGATTGGTCAGATGGCTCAGTCTGTTGTGATTGGTCTTCTCTGCTCTGATTGGTCAGATGCTCCAGTCTGTTGTGATTGGTCTACTCTGCTCTGATTGGTCAGATGCCCCAGTCTGTTGTGACTGGTCTACTCTGCTCTGATTGGTCAGATGCCCCAGTCTGTTGTGATTGGTCTACTCTGCTCTGATTGGTCAGATGCCCCAGTCTGTTGTGATTGGTCTACTCTGCTCTGATTGGTCAGATGGCCCAGTCTGTTGTGATTGGTCTACTCTGCTCTGATTGATCAGATGACTCAGTCTGTTGTGATTGGTCTACTCTGCTCTGATTGGTCAGATGCCCCAGTCTGTTGTGATTGGTCTACTCTGCTCTGATTGATCAGATGCTCAGTCTGTTGTGATTGGTCTACTCTGCTCTGATTGGTCAGATGACTCAGTCTGTTGTGATTGGTCTACTCTGCTCTGATTGGTCAGATGGCTCAGTCTGTTGTGACTGGTCTTCTCTGCTCTGATTGGTCAGATGCCCCAGTCTGTTGTGATTGGTCTACTCTCTGATTGGTCAGATGCCCCAGTCTGTTGTGACTGGTCTACTCTGCTCTGATTGGTCAGATGCTCCAGTCTGTTGTGATTGGTCTACTCTGCTCTGATTGATCAGATGGCTCAGTCTGTTGTGATTGGTCTACTCTGCTCTGATTGGTCAGATGCCCCAGTCTGTTGTGACTGGTCTACTCTGCTCTGATTGGTCAGATGGCCCAGTCTGTTGTGATTGGTCTACTCTGCTCTGATTGGTCAGATGACCCAGTCTGTTGTGACTGGTCTACTCTGCTCTGATTGGTCAGATGGCTCAGTCTGTTGTGATTGGTCTACTCTGCTCTGATTGGTCAGATGACTCAGTCTGTTGTGATTGGTCTACTCTGCTCTGATTGGTCAGATGGCTCAGTCTGTTGTGATTGGTCTTCTCTGCTCTGATTGGTCAGATGCCCAGTCTGTTGTGATTGGTCTACTCTGCTCTGATTGGTCAGATGCCCCAGTCTGTTGTGACTGGTCTACTCTGCTCTGATTGGTCAGATGACCCAGTCTGTTGTGACTGGTCTACTCTGCTCTGATTGGTCAGATGGCTCAGTCTGTTGTGATTGGTCTACTCTGCTCTGATTGGTCAGATGACTCAGTCTGTTGTGATTGGTCTACTCTGCTCTGATTGGTCAGATGGCTCAGTCTGTTGTGATTGGTCTTCTCTGCTCTGATTGGTCAGATGCCCCAGTCTGTTGTGATTGGTCTACTCTGCTCTGATTGGTCAGATGCCCCAGTCTGTTGTGATTGGTCTACTCTGCTCTGATTGGTCAGATGCCCCAGTCTGTTGTGACTGGTCTACTCTGCTCTGATTGGTCAGATGGCCCAGTCTGTTGTGATTGGTCTACTCTGCTCTGATTGGTCAGATGACCCAGTCTGTTGTGACTGGTCTACTCTGCTCTGATTGGTCAGATGGCCCAGTCTGTTGTGATTGGTCTACTCTGCTCTGATTGGTCAGATGACTCAGTCTGTTGTGATTGGTCTACTCTGCTCTGATTGGTCAGATGACTCAGTCTGTTGTGATTGGTCTACTCTGCTCTGATTGATCAGATGACTCAGTCTGTTGTGATTGGTCTACTCTGCTCTGATTGATCAGATGACTCAGTCTGTTGTGATTGGTCTACTCTACTCTGATTGATCAGATGACTCAGTCTGTTGTGATTGGTCTACTCTGCTCTGATTGGTCAGATGCCCCAGTCTGTTGTGATTGGTCTACTCTGCTCTGATTGATCAGATGGCCCAGTCTGTTGTGATTGGTCTACTCTACTCTGAATGATCAGATGCTCAGTCTGTTGTGATTGGTCTACTCTGCTCTGATTGGTCAGATGGTCCAGTCTGTTGTGATTGGTCTACTCGGTTCTGATTGGTCAGATGGCCCAGTCTGTTGTGATTGGTCTACTCTGCTCTGATTGGTCAGATGGCCCAGTCTGTTGGGATTGGTCTACAGCTTACAGAGCGTGTCGGAAACTAAACGCACTAAAAAGCACCTGTTTTCATACATGCATGCAAAAATGTCCACCTCCACACAAGGATATTATGGGTGGTTGTCAGGGCGTTGCTATATTGTTGCTAAATTATTTTGAGGTTCATGTGGTTTCCTATTGTTTTAAGTCTTAATTGTTCACCCTCAAGTCATCCAATCCTCAGTGACAGACGTGTGATGACTTGAATCACAACCAGACTGGTTGGTTTACACCCCTGATAAACAAGTAAAGGTAAAAGAGAAAGGTTAAAGCACAAGTGAGTGAACTACTTCAGAAGAAACAATGTTCTGAGAAATGTGCAGCGCAAGATTAAACATGTTTACTCTTTCTTGACTTAGATTATGATTATTATTATTATGTCTGGGTTATAGTTTCTTTGTATTTGACTTTCCCTTTCTATGGTTTTTCTTTTACAGAATGGAGGATGAAGCCATAGTGGACAGGGGAGCGTCTTACATCAAAAATGTGTGTGACGAGGAGGTTGAGGGTACGAAACATGCGCACACACACACACACACACACACACACACACACACACACTCTTAAATATATTGTGGGATATACGATCTCCTGTGTCTCAGTGACAACTGCAGATCCCTAAGACTCTTAGGTACTGTGGATTGAGTTTCACGCTCCCTTTCACTCACTCCAGTCTCTCTCTGTCGAGGGCCAGCTGTTTTTTTTATTCTTTTTTTTTATTCTTGCATTGTTAGTAATTTGTGTTTAAGGGCAGGAGAGGATTATGAGTGAATCGGATGTAACAAAACAAAGCTCTACATGTGAAGATGTTTACTATCTTAATCCACACACACACACACACACACACACACACACACACACACACACACCACACACACACACACACACACACACACACACACACACAAAATATATATATATATATACACTTTTATTATATTATAGTATTCGTTATTATATATTTTATTGATAAAATATTTTAAACAATTACACCCACTTTTTTTCTGCGATTAAAATAAATTATTGTCATGTCTCTTTCCATGCAAATGTAGCTCATCATATAATAATTTTAATGTGTTTAATGAGCAGAATACTGACACTGTGGGCTATATTCAGATTTGACTCGGCACAGTTCGTGAATTCCACTCTCAGTTGTGGAATGTATAAAGTATTACAGGTTTAGACATCTAAAAATATCTTCACATCAAAAGCAGATCAAACACATTCGCAAACATGAGCATTTCACATACTCGTGCTCTTTCTATATTTGTTTTTCTCTCTGTCTCTCGTCATCCCTGAACTTTGGACTTTCACATGATGCGCGCACACACACACACACACACACACCACACACACACACACACACACACACAACACACACACACACACACACACACACACACTAGTGCTCTAGTCTAGTGGACATCTGGTGGACATATTTGTTTAAAGTCAAACCTGAACTGAATGAAGGATGACTGAAGCATGATTGATGGATGACCGAATTGATGAGCAATTAGTCCTTATATTGTTCTGTGAGTGTGTGTTCATCTAAGCGTGTGTGCTTTCTGTTTTTGCATCCACTTCCTGGAGATGTTTTACCATTTCCTGCCGGATCAGCTGTACAGGAAGTTGTTGCCATTTATCTATAATCTAACAAGTGTGAGATACGAGTCAGTTTTTTCCTCAGAAAAAAACACAAATGCATGCCAAAACAGAAACACAGAGATTTACCTTCTTACACATCTTCCTGGTCTCATTGTGAATGATTCATCAGTACATGTTCTTCCAAAGAATTTTTTTTTGTAAAAATTTAACTCTGAGATGATTTTCTTTTCTTCTGTTTTCTGTTTTACTCATGCTAACACTTTAGGACGTGAATTACAATGTGATACTATTGGTTGTCATCACATCAGTGTTGTTTTACTATTATTCATTCATATTTTTTATTAGCTTTTATTTTTTATATTAATTTCATTATTTTATTTTGTAATTTTATGTACTTTTGTCATTTGTGATAGTTTTAGTTTATTAGTTATTAATATTAATTATTAAGAATTATATTATTATTTGTAGTATGAATTATATTAATAATATTTCTTTTAAAAAGTTATTTTTATTTAATTTTCACTTCAATCATTTTAGAACTTCCACTTATTTATATCAGTTACTTTCCAAGGCAATCTTTTTAAGAGTTTAAACGTTTTTTAAGTTAAAGTTTTTTATTTAATATATTATTCCATTGGCATTTAATATTTTATTTCAATTCATGAAAGCAATCATAGTTTTAGTTAATGATAACAATGATAACATCAAATTGTGTCAGTTATTGTTTGCATAAAGTTGAACTTTATGACCAACTCTCATTGAAAATAAATGTCTTATGCGGTTGCTTTTTTGCTTTAATACTGTAAAAAGTCTCAACTCTGATTAACACAATCTTCCATGTTAAAATCCATATGGCAAAATTCCCCAGATTTTCTCTCAAAGTTTTTGGCTTCCATCATCAAATCGATTATACATTGACAGTATAATAATCATTCACAGCAGCAGGCATACATATTAAACACAGAAAAATGCTATATTTACTAAAGCAATGATGTCATTATTCTTTATCTCGTTATCTGTGCATCTATTTTAGGCTTTAATTTATAACCTGCCACTCTGATATGAATGTATCTGTCTTTATAAGTGTGTACATGTGTGTTTGTTTGTAATCATGTATTCTTACCATGCCTTGTCCCTGTGTGTAGGTCATCACACAGTCTACATTGGTGTTCACGTGCCTAAGAGTTACCGTCGCCGGCGGCGACACAGACGACGATCCAATCACAAAGAGAGGAGGGAACGTGTGACGGAAAACGTGAGCGACAAATCGGACACAGATAATGCAGATGATCCCTCCTCCAGCATCCTCAAACCACTCAGTAAGTGACGCGGCCTTCAGATATACATAGACGGTGCACTGATATTACTATGAATGGGAAAAAGTGAAACACACAATATGGAGGAATAAATCCCGCCTCTTAAATACAAGAGGCAGTTGGCAATTGTTCAAGTCAAGTCGCCTTCATTTATATAGCGCTTTTAACAATATAGATATATCACGTTTACTATCCCATGAGGCCACGGGAGAGGATTTATGAATGGAGGTGAAGCGAAGCAACTGGTAGGTCACATGACAATGACAACATGGCGAATGTAGTACGTCCAGATTACATTCATTCATACAACACACATTGATACTATATAGGACATACTATTTAGTAATTACATATTCAAAATAAGTACCTACTCAAGAGAGTATGCGATTTCAGACGCAGTGTTTCTGAGACGCGCACTTATGACTTAAACAGAATTTATGAGACAGTTGTTTCATTGGTGATTTCAAATATGAAATTTATTAATAAGCTTGTTGAACAGCTCTGGAGAATTTGATATTTCCTCATTCTAAGAGATAGTACTTGAATGACTGAAATATCTGCTCGAGGGGCATTTCAAAGACGGGCGCTGAGTGAAATGACTCGCCCTAAAGGGACTTTGTTGCTGGTATTTGGTTTGTGTGGATTTCATTTGTTTCACCAGTGAAAGTTAGGCAGAAATGTCAAATAGCGCATGTCACATGACTAATATACAAAGACTTAAATTTGAAACTATTCCTGTCACAGTGCTATGTTACTACGGAAGACTTCGGAAGTCTTATTGAATACTTTTAATATATTTTTATAGTACTTTTTGGGGGATTTTGGCATTTTTCTTGCAAGGAAGAGAGCAGCTCAGACACTCCTTTTGTGTTTCACTAAACCAATACAAATTTCTACAAGTCATTCTTGTAGAAGAAAAACTATTTTACCGATTATCCCAGAGCAATTCTTGATGTTCTGGTGAATCAGAGAGCTATGCAGAGAGAGAACGAGATAAAGCGGTCCAGTTAAAGGTCTTTGTGTGTGCTAATCTCTCCTAATCAGTGGCATGGCTGAAAAGGCAAAGCATCAAGCTAAACAAGTGCATAGTCACCTTTATCTGCGCTTATCCTCCGTGAACCCGCTCTACCTCTCCATCGCTCCTTCGACTGTAGATCGTGTGAGAGTGCAGAAATCACACGTTTCACACAGTCATTACTTACAGTAAGTCACTGGGTTAAACTAACAAACACATTTCTCGCACAAATACTTTGTGCGGCTTCTCATGGCCTGGATTTGTGGCTGGCTTTAGCATTAGTGGTCAGCTGATTGCAACATTACCGCTAGTTTCAGTGTTGAGTATATGCTAGTGTATAATGGGTAATTCTAGCCACTTGTGGTAAGAGGTGTTAACTTTTAGCTCAGGTTAGGAGGCATGGAGCCAGGCATGGCCGAAGGGATGTTCTTCTCCTCTCTCTGTTATGTACACCATGGCCTTATTTACTCCGGACGGGCTGTTTCAGGCCACTGAGGGAGGAAAACAATCCTCCAGCTTTCACTAGTTTAGCTTAGATTAGCTTAGCAATGCGCTAAACTGAACAGAGAAAGAAAGGCAGTGCTAAAAAGCCTTTGATATGTTTAAAGGGATAGTTCACTCAGAAATGAGTTCACCCTCAAGCCATCTTAGGTGTTTATGACATTCTTCTTTCAGACGAATACAATTGCATTTATGTATAAAAAAAAGTCTTTAAAAGTGCATCTATCCATGATAAAAGTGCTCCATACGGCTCTGAGGGGTTAATAAAGGCCTTCTGAAGGGAAGCGATGCGTTCGTGTAAGAAAAATATCCATATTTAAAACTTTATCGACTAAAATAACTAGCTTCCGGCAGACAGCTTCAATTTACAGCGAAACGAAATTAGAAATTCATAGCTAATAGCTTTAGTCATCCATGACATGATTCTATATGTATTTAGTTGTACTTGGACAGTGTGTGTGTGTGTGTGTGTGTGTGTGTGTGTGTGTGTGTTGTGTGTGTGTGTGTGTGTGTGTGTGTGTGTGTGTGTGTGTGTGGTGTGTGTGTGTGTGTGTGTGTGTGTGTGGTGTGTGGTGTAAGAGATAGAGAGAGAAGGAGAGAGAATGTGTTATTAAATTGAGAATGTTATCTCTCTCTATCTCACACACACACACACACACACACACACACACACACACACACACACAAATGTCTCTTTTGCTCACCAAAGCTGCATTTATTTGAAAAAATACTACATTTTTACTAAAAATACAGGTAAATCAATAATATTATGAAATATTTTTAGAATTTAAAGTAACTTTTCTGTTTGGATAGATTTTAAAATCTTATTTATTCCTGTTAAATTAGATAGATATTATCCAGTGTCAAATGATCATGCAGAACAAGATTCTAATATGCTGATTTGATGCTCAAGAAACATTTCTTCTTTTTAAGCACAATAAAAAAAAAAAATTTAAAAAAAAAACAGTTTTCCTGCTTCATATTTTTGTGGAAACTGTGATAGATTTTTTTTATTGTCTCTGGAGAACTAATTTGAAATAGAAAACTATAAAATAAAAATGTATATACTTATATATATTTTTTTAAAGAATAAACATAATATATATTTCTGAGGGAACACACACATATATATTTTAGCATATATTTGACACATATATAAGTATTTAGCATAAGGAGTTGTATTATTGGTATTATTGTATTACAGGTTGTATTATTGAACTGAAAGCTACTATCCTGTCCCTACCTGTGTTTACCTTGACCTGAGTCTAGACTGAAAAGAGGCCTGCACATCTGTGCACATGCATGACATGCGTTGACACACATGTAAATACGCTTGGTATATCCCATTGCAGACTTTGAATGAAAATATCCAGTCCTGTAGCAATGCAAACGAGAGATTTCCCCATGTGCTGACTTGCCTAACTAGTAGGGAAGGCCAGATCTCATCAGTGTCCCAAAAGTCTCATCTTAAACTGTTTGTTTTGTCTAGTTTTACCTTTAAAAAAGGCCTTGCCTGTGCAGAGAATTGAGACTTTGTAATTTAAATGTGTACACGTTTAGAAAAGGTGTGGTGCAACTTTGACATTACAACATATACAACAGTGTGGTTATAAGAAATGCTGACATAGGCATCCTCATGCATTTTCCTCACGCATTTATTTTGTGCTTTGCATCTCAAGGCAACTTCCCTGTGAAATTCAGATTGAAATCTCAAAGAAGGGTCAGTTCTGGCTCAGTCTGCTTTCGCAACACTATCTATTTCGGTTTCTCCAGGAAATAAAATCTCACGCACTGACTGCTTTTTGGGTGTAACACTCAAATTTACAAGAAAGCTCATTCATCTTGATGTTACATAACACCTATGCAGGAAACAACCAATGATTTCTATGACAGTCTCACCACCTTAACCAGACACAGTGCTATTGTCCTGTTGTGTAATTGTCTGTTTCTTATATTAGATATGTATTTTGATTGTATTGGCTTGCAGTCTTTATGTAATAAGCTGGCCTCTTTCACACCTGGTTTGTTGTTTCCTCATCAGTTTCTCCGGCGGCAGAGCGGATCCGCTTTATTTTGGGGGAAGATGACAGCGGCCCACCTCCACCACAGCTGTTCACCGAACTCGACGAGCTTCTTTCCGTCGACGGTCAAGAGATGGAGTGGAAGGAAACAGCCAGGTAATGTGTACAAACACTCAAGAAATGTTTTAAACAGAAGGTTAGATTGAACAAAAATGCATCTTGATTTCACAAGTCATCACAATCCATGTTACATTATATTCTCGGTATGGCCACAAGGGGCGCTATAGTGGTTAATGTGAACTGTCTTCTTCTTCTGTTGTGAAAGAGGTATTTTTTTCTAGCCTATTATCCCAGCATCCCAATTTGCACACTACACACCCAAGTCAAGAATACTATATTAAACTATATCGATATGATATAACTATATCGAACAGAATTTTGGCCGAATACTATGCTAATTGAGATGCAAGGCTTTCAGAATAGCATGTTATTATAATACTGTTTCTGCCATATATTTATATTGCAGAAATAGTACAATTTGTCTGCTAATATTTGAATTTTATAATATTTTATAGCCTATTATCCCTGAACCCCAATTAGCACACTATCCACCCTAACTAGTATTTAAGAATACTAATATCGAACGTTATTTCGGACAAACAGTATGCAAATTGGGACTCGAGGCTTGTCTTAATTCAAAATAGCATGTCATCATACTACTCTTTCTGTTTCTGAAATAGTAAGAATAGCGTGCTAGTATACTATTGTTTAGTTCTTGAATTTCATTGGCTAATCTGCATGGAACAAATCACTGGCATTTGATTGGCTCATTTGCACATTTTTACATTTACATTGATGCATTTAGCAGACACTTTTTCACTGTTTGAACCACAGGAATCCCATCATTGTGTTTATTAACCATTTTGCATCATTTTCTAATTTCGTTAACCTCAGCAGATTTTTTTTCCCAGCTATTTTGTCCTCAGACGGATATGTAGATCAGAAACACACGCTTGAGGGTTTGACTCCGCTAAAACAACAGTAGTATTCAACACTCGAGTCATTTACCAAATGCTCAGGATTTTAGTGGCACTTGACTGATCTGAGGATTTTACACATTCCTGTCTGCGTTCGCCGCTCACGTATGCTAGATAAGCGTTCCAGAATAAGGGTTAAGCAGAAAACAGTAACAAATTACACAAGAACGAAATGTATTTGAGAAACAGAACTGGACTTAAGGAGAGGTAAATTCTTTCTTTTTTTTTGGCCCTCATTTACTCGCCATCATTCAAAACTGTTTTGTTTTTCACATAAGCAGTGTGAGAGAGAGTAAATAATGACAAAGTTTGTACTATTTTGGCTCAGTTATACTAATGATCTCGATGAAACAGCAAGAGACAAAGAAACGGAGGAAAGACATGTCAGCAAAAAGACAAAGCAGCTTTCATCTGGTCCAAGTAGTTTTGATTTTCATGTGTGTATTGAGTGACGGATGATCTCCAGGCCACAACTATATCAACTGACACACACTCGCACTCACAATCGCACTCACACACACTAAAAAATATGCAAATACAACAAATTAAAATGCAAATACAACATGAAATAATATTTGAATAGAATATGTTTATAATTACTTTTGAATTGCTATATTTAATCTCACATAGCAGTCAATAGCAGGTTTTTGTGTTAAGTTCACGCCATCAAATGTTACGGACACAAACGGTACTCCTTTCATGGAACGGTTTCTTTCTTTGAATTTGCATGGTCCAGATTTACATGTTAAGATATACATGGCTCATTTTGAAATGAAACCATTTGCTAACAAAGAGCCGAGTGTTTTTATGTGTGTGTGTGTGTGGGTGGATGGATGGACGGATTGACGGATGGATGGATGGATGCACAAACCCAGGACAGAGTTCACAGAGTTCTCATGGGTTTCTGGGTTTACCTGTCTCAGGTAACATATCAAAACAGCACGCCGCATGTGTGTGTGTGTGTTTGTGTGTGTGTGTGTGTGTGTGTGTGTGTGTGTGTGTGTGTGTGTGTGTGTGTGTGTGTATCACTTTTGTCTCGGATGGCATACCCACGCTTGGCTAAACTCAGCTCACCAGCCTCTCTGCACAAGATTACAGGGCTCTAAAGGATATCTGGGTATCGTTTCTCTAAGACAGATATTCGCTCAAGCAGACATGGGTAAGCTGATAACAGGGCCAGAAGAGCTTTGAGAAGCTTTGAATCATTTTGATTCTTATTTTACATCAAAAAGCTTTCAGTTAGTCAGCAGAAAGCTAAAGTTACACGGCTATCTATCTCTGTCTTTCTGTTTTGTATAAGTATAAATAATAATAATAATAATAATATGTCCTTGCAAACAGTGATGGTAAAAGCATGATATTGAATCATAAGTCTCTTCTGCTCACCAAGGCTGCACTGATCAAACATACAGTAAAAACATTAATATTGTGAAATATTTGTATAATTTAAAATAACTTCTATTTGAGTATATTTTAAAATGTAAATAATTCCTGTTATTCAAATCAGATTTTTCAGCATCATTACTCCAGTTTTCAGTGTCACATGATCCTTCAGAAATCATTATAATATGCTGATTTGATGCTCAAAAAACATTTCTGATTATTATCAATGTTGAAAACAGTTTCTTGATGAATACAAATTCTTTGATAAATGGAAAGTTCAAAAGAACAGCATTTATTTGAAATATGAATCTTTTGTAACATTATGTATGTCTTTACTGTCACTTTTGATCAGTTTAGTACATCCTTAACACGCACACAACACACACACACACACACACACACACACACACACACACACACACACACACACACACACACACACACACACACACACACACACACACACACACCACACACACACACCGATTTATATTTACATATACCATGGTAAAACAAGTGTATGATCAATGTGCATGACCAAAAATAAATGGTATTATGATGGTAAATGTCATTCTGAAAAAATGGTATTGTGATAAATGTCCCAAAAAATTGTATTATCGTGGTATTTTACTAAGTACCTGGGATAATGTCACTGTACACAGTGTACAGGGTCACATTGCTCTAAATGTTTTTTTTTTTTTTTTTCAAATTTCAGTGCTTAAGATTCAGCTGTTATCTAAACATTTGTTTTCTGTTTTTCTCAGATGGATAAAGTTTGAGGAGAAGGTGGAGAAGGGTGGAGAACGGTGGAGTAAACCCCATGTGGCCACTCTGTCTCTTCACTCGCTCTTCCAGCTGAAAAACTGCATCGAGAAAGGAACCATCATGCTGGACATGGAGGCAAACTCACTTCAGCAGATCGTTGGTAAAACTGAACTTCACTTTTCATTTCGGCTGTATAAGGTTCTTGAATTGTTTGATTCTTAAGAGGTTACAAAAGTCCTTCAGATTCGTGCTTTGGCTTCTGTGTTGTATATGCTTGATAAAAATCTATCTCTATCTTTCAGAAATGATCACTGACAGTCAGATCGAGAACGGGCAGCTAAAGGCCGACCTGAAGGAGATGGTCACGTACACTTTGCTACGGAAACATCGCCACCAGACCAAGAAGTCCAACCTGCGTTCACTGGCAGACATTGGAAAAAGCGTGTCGAGCGCGAGTCGTCTGTTCACCAACCAGGAGAACGGTAACACAGCTGCCACTTTAAACCTCTCGCTTACACTCTATCAGTTTCCACATCTCTCCTCTCGCTTTCACCTGATCAATCCATCCGCACGTCTCTCACACATTTTACAAGTGTTGCATTCATAGTTGTACAGATGTTTTCTAACAGCCAATAACAATCTCATTCGCACAGTGCAAAACTGAAAATCCTTTGATGTTTCTAAATCGCAAGTCATCAAATGTGCGGATGACATGCAGTTTACGATTTTCACAGCAATTAAACCTCAAACCCTCCCAGGAAGACCTAGAAACCACTAGAAACGTATCACAACAAGTTTTGGTTTCTGAACTTTGCTGCTAAAACACTAATTTAATCTGATTTAGTATCAATTTAATCATGTTTTTCTCTTTTTTGGGGAGTAACTGGCTTAACTAACTTAACTTAAAGATACACTATGAACTCTTTTTTGTTCAAAATGAACAAGTCAATAATTGTATCCCTTAAAATGCACTTTTGATCACCAAAATTTCACAATTAAATGTTTTATTCCTGTGAATTTCTTTTTTCTTTACATTAGCTTGAATGTAACTCTATACCCTTGCCTCATTAAGTATACGTGGAACTCTGATTAGGTAAATGAGCCCCGCCTCCACTCACTCACACCAGCTCAGATTTCCTGATTCACTCACCTCAACTTTACTGCAGTAAATGCTGCACACTGGCAAGGGGAAATACTGGTTTAATTCAGCTATATATGTTTGAACCAGAAACTTTTAGAAGAAGAGGAAAAGTGAATTATACAGAGCGGTCGTCTACAAGTCGACGTATCAGAATGGAAATGCGTTTTATGTATTGCTCTTACAACGTCAGACACGTAACGGTTATTAACCAGTCCCTCCAGAAAAACGCGATTGTGCGATCGCATGATTCAATGCATAATCAGCCAAAGTCCGCATATTTATGCGGGGGCCGCATTTTTTCACATACGCCGCACTTTCGCCACATAAATTGCCGCTTCTTGTTTCAGGTGAAGAGATGTGTCTTAGCTTTGTTATCACGGAGGTCAGAACGAGGACGTATACACAGCAGCGTGTCATGCAGAAGGGCGGGATTATTGTCACGTTAAACCACGTGAGATGATTGACAGCTCTATAGCGAATAAGAGAGCGCAGAGAACTGACACAAATCAGGAAGAGGAGAGATAGATCCATAGACAGATCTCGCTGTTTGAGCTTCAGATCGCATAATTTAGTGGAACATGAAAATCATTATTCCTCCAAATATGTGCACCATTGGACTAAGAGCCCTGGCGGATGCCGACCGTGTCTATGTGAACACAAATAAACCGGAGAAAACGTGAATGACTGCTTTATGAGTGATGATTTCTATTCAAAATAACGAACGTTACAGATTAATAATTTTGCACTCCTGTCATAAATTAAGAAATGAATGTCACTGTAAACCAGTTTTATCATAAACAGTGGTCTATCGAAGCTGGAGTTTTAAATATTTCTAATGATGCTCAGTTTGTCTAGATCAAATAAGTAGAAGTGTGATGTTTTAACGAATAATGAATATTGAACAATAATCTGGGGCCGTCTGTGATCTTTGCTACGAAAGGGGTTAAATGAGTGTTTTTGGTAATCCAGTTCGGTAGGTGGCACTGTAAAAGAAAACTAGGGTCCTGAAACTGCGGTCCTAAAACTGGGGTCCTAAAACGCGGTCCTAAAACTGGGGTCCTGAAACTGCGGTCCTGAAACTGGGGTCCTGAAACTGGGTCCTGAAACTGGGGTCCTGAAACTGGGGTCCTGAAACTGCGGGTCCTGAAACTGGGGTCCTGAAACTGGGTCCTGAAACTGGGGTCCTGAAACTGGGTCCTGAAACTGGGTCCTGAAACTGCGGGTCCTAAAACTGGGGTCCTGAAACTGCGGTCCTGAAAACTGGGGTCCTGAAACTGCGGTCCTAAAACTGGGGTCCTGAAACTCGGTCCTGAAACTGGGTCTAAACTGGGGTCCTGAAACTGCGGTCCTAAAACTAGGGTCCTGAAACTGCGGTCCTAAAACTGGGGTCCTGAAACTGGGTCCTGAAACTGGGGTCCTGAAACTGCGGTCCTAAAACTCGGTCCTGAAACTGCGGTCCTGAAAACTGGGGTCCTGAAACTGCGGTCCTAAAACTGGGGTCCTGAAACTGCGGTCCTAAAACTGGGTCCTGAAACTGCGGTCCTAAAACTGGGGTCCTGAAACTGCGGTCCTAAAACTGGGTCCTGAAACTGCGGTCCTAAAACTGGGGTCCTGAAACTGCGGTCCTAAAACTGGGGTCCTGAAACTGCGGTCCTAAAACTGGGTCCTGAAACTGCGGTCCTAAAACTGGGTCCTGAAACTGCGGTCCTAAAACTAGGGTCCTGAAACTGCGGTCCTAAAACTAGGGTCCTGAAACTGGGTCCTGAAACTCCGGTCCTGAAACTGCGGTCCTAAAACTGGGGTCCTGAAACTGCGGTCCTAAAACTGGGGTCCTGAAACTGCGGTCCTAAAACTGGGGTCCTGAAACTGCGGTCCTAAAACTGGGGTCCTGAAACTGCGGTCCTAAAACTGGGGTCCTGAAACTGCGGTCCTAAAACTGGAGTCCTGAAACTGCGGTCCTAAAACTGGGGTCCTGAAACTGCGGTCCTAAAACTAGGGTCCTGAAACTGCGGTCCTAAAACTGGGGTCCTGAAACTGCGGTCCTAAAACTGGGGTCCTGAAACTGCGGTCCTAAAACTGGGGTCCTGAAACTGCGGTCCTAAAACTAGGGTCCTGAAACTGGGGTCCTAAAACTGCAGCCTCCGGTTGTGCAGGAATACCCTACTCGATTTCCGCGCAAAATATGCAGGGCTTGCATGATTTCATAATCCCCGCATTTTCATTGCAAAAAGTCACATATATCTTAGCAGAAATGTTGCGTTTACTTTACATAACAACAGCCGTTTCCCTTGTTACATGGGAACGTTATGAAGTGACGTAATTACGTGACGTGAACATCATCAAAAAGCTGTAAAACAGGAAGCACACATTTTTAATATATATATATATTTTATTTATTCATTTTTATAGAAGTTGTAGCATATTCCTTTTGTAAAGCTACAGAACTTGTTTAACTCATCAATGTTTTGTAAGTTTGAGGCGTGTGTTTATTAAGGTCTGAAATAAAACAAGATGAGAACTTAAATATTCCAGCACTTTCTGTGATGTAGTTTGCTTGCTTATCATCATAGGAAGTAATAAGAAATGACTCTTTACATTAAGGTAGTAGCCTAGTGTGAACAGGGTGTTGGGGAATCACTTTTTTAGCAAACCGCAGTTTTTGCAAGTTCCCGTAATTTCATCACATAAAATTGCATAAATATCCCGCATATTCCATCCCATTTTTTAAGAAAACGTGCAACAATCAAGGATTTTTCCACGCAACAATCACAAAAAAACTCTGTGTTTTTCTGGAAGGATTGATTAACATGATTAGCCTTTTGCTTGACTATGTTATCAGCTAATAATGTGTTAGTAATGTTACACAAACCATGTTCCCGTTTGCCCCGCCTACTAACAATCACTATCCTTAGAAACGCTTTGAACAACTATCAACTAACTAGGAAAGTCTGCTGGAAAAAAGAGAACAAGATTCAGGATTATATAGTGTACCTTATAGAGGCACTTTTCACCATCCGATTAAAATGCAAGTAAAACGTTTTATGTTGACTTTAATGTTTAAAGAACTAGAAGTGTTGTCTAAATGTGAAGAAATGTTGACTACATTCAGTAGCGTGACGATAGAACAGATGTTTTCATAATATTGTAACTTTTCCAGAAACGAGGTGTTTGTTCCAAGTAGTGGTGCAATGCTACATGATTGATT
This sequence comes from Chrosomus eos, assembly GCA_036326025.1. Lineage (NCBI taxonomy): Eukaryota > Metazoa > Chordata > Actinopteri > Cypriniformes > Leuciscidae > Chrosomus > Chrosomus eos. The sequence continues at coordinate 9,210,759 of CM070834.1, forward strand.
TTAATGTCCTGCACATGTTGTACTTCACAAGCTTACAGTTGGGTGAGCTGAAACAATTATCAAACAATTTCTCACGCACACTCCTTTTTATTTTAGGGAATCATTTGTTTCGGTTTGTTCATATAAATTAACCACTCTCTCAAATCAAAGATTCATTCATTTGCTTATTTCTTACTTTACAGCTTCTCTAACTCTGTTCTCTCAGAAAGTTTTATGTCTTCCTTTCAAACTGTGATCATTTCTCTTCAGTTCAAAAGAAGGTGGTGATTTGGTTGTGGTGAATGTTGTCTACTTTCATTTTAATTCAATTTGTGAATCAGCGCTTTGAAGCATATTTTGATTGATTTCTCTGCTCTAATGCTTTTTTTCTCTGTTCCCTGTCTCCTGTCTTGATTGACATGCATGCACCCTGTCCTTTCTCTTTCTCTCTCTGTGTGTGTGTGAAGCGCGTCCTCTTGATCACCCTGTGCCTTGCTTTACCAACTTTGAACCTGACGAGCAAATTCAGATGCAGAGAAGCAACAGCATGGGCCTTCTCTGTAAGTCTAGCTGCAGATTCAGACTGACTCATGCTAGATTTGCTGTTGGTCTGGTTCACTGTCAGATATCTGCTGGAGATCAGGTCTCACTGGAGTGAATCCTTTAAGAACATTTTAGGAATGCCTTGGAAAAGTAAATAAATGGCATAAAGTCAATGTTGTATACATTTAAAAAATAGTATGATTATCATCATCACAAGTTCAGCCTAAACTCTTAATCATTTTTTTTATTATTAAAGATAACTGAGGTGTTTTAGTTTTCTGTAACCCATCCAACAAGTTAGTTAAGGAATCTATTGAGATGTAGATATACAAAATAACTTATATTTGAAATTCTTGGGCCTCTTTTTTTTGGGCCTCTTTGTTTAGTGTTTTAGCAGCTGACAGGTGTTTGACCTCTGACCTTGTACGACTTCTGCAGGTAGTCCAACCACGGCCCACCGTAACCTGACCTCCAACAGCCTCAACGATCTCTCAGACAAGCCTGAGAAAGACCAGTACTGTGAAGAGTGTGTGTGTGTGTGTGTGTGCGTGCGTGCGTGTGTGCGTGCGTGCGTGCGTGCGTGCGTGTGTGTGTGCTTGTGTTGTGTGCGCGTGTGCTTGTGAGTGCGCGTATGTGTGTGTGCGTGCGTGCGTGCGTGCGTGTGTGTGTCTTGTGTTTGTGTGCGCGTGTGCTTGTGAGTGCGCGTGTGTGTTTGTGTGCTTGTGTGTGTGTGCTTGTGTTTGTGTTTGTGTTTGTGTGTGCACGTGTGTGTTTGTGTGCTTGTGTGTGCACGTGTGTGCGTGCGTGTGTGTGTGTGTGTGTGTGTGTGTGTGTGTGTGTGTGTCTGTGTGTGTTAATAGTTTCTTCACATGTAGAAGCAGAGATTCGTTAATTAAAAGAAAATATTTTGGGTCTTATCACAGACATGATGGTAAAGTGTGTTTGAGTACCAGCGTGAATCTCATGAAAATATCCAGGTCATATTTTACCCCCAAAATCAAAAGAAAAAATAAGAAATTATGTTTTGTATCAGTATATTAGTTTTATATATATATATATATATATATATATATATATATATATATATACTACCATGATATATAAATGCTGGACAATTTAATAATATAATAATGTACATTTCAAGTATTTAAAATTTTAAAATATAATATTTAAAATGACAACAGTACATATAATCATATTTAAATTGAGATCAAATAAAATGATAAATTATAATTGTATATATTATTAGTATAATTTAAATGTAAATATTTATAATATAATAAAATTGATAAGTATTAAATTGATAAGTAAAATGATAAATTATATATATGTATTTTTTATAATATTAAATAATGATAACAATTATTATTAATATTATTTAAATACAATATAATAATATTTAAATAATAATTTTAATACTGAGTTTTTTGTTGTTGTTGTTTTTCGTTACACTAATGAGAGTTAGTGCTCTTAACAAAAATAAGTAACGCAATGCTCTTCATCTCCAAGAAAATAAGTCTTAATGGTTTGAAAACAGGCTTCATTTTCTTTAAACATTTTATGGTATTTTATATTGCATTCTGACCCAGGTGTGTTCGTAACAGGATTTGTGAGATTCTCCCACCGAGAGTTCATTACAGGGAGGATAAATGACTGTTTCTCCTGTGGGAAGTTGGGTTAGGAAGGCTACAGCCCTGGGCGTGACATCTGTAGGACAGCAATGAGTGCAACATGACAAAAGAAACTCTTTCTTCAAACACAGCAGCGCACAATGAAACTCAGTGGCTGTCTTTCACACAAGGACAAAACATAGCTTGTGTCGTCAGTTGCGTCAATATTTGTGGATTAGCGTGAGTGCCTTGTCAAATTCACAGAACTCCTGTTGTGTGTTATTCACACGTATAATTACTGATAACCTCAGATTAAAATCACTCAGACCGCAAACATTGCACAAGGCCTCTTTTGTGTTATTGTGTGTGTGTGTGTGTGTGTGTGTGTGTGTGTGTGTGTGTGTGTGTGTGTTCCAGGCTGTCTGTCATCTCAGTGTTCATCGCTAATGAACTGCTTTTTGACTCCGATGCTTTTGTTTATGTAGTTGCGAGCTTGTTTTTTTCCACTCGGCTTAAATCGTATCAGACTTTTATATTCCACCGAAATATAATCTCATACAGAGACTTATCGCTTCTTTTGTCAAATGTGTGAAAGAAAGAAATAATGTAATCTGAAGATGGTTCTAAGGATATAAGGTATATAGAGATATATTTAATAATTATTTACGATGCAAACAGAGTTCACTTTCCAGCTATACAAAGAAAATAGTGTCATTGTTTAGTTCAGCTGAAGTCTGTTCAGTGTTGATTCAGTTCAGTATCCATTGTAAAGATCATCAATTATTAAATTAGTTCAAATTCACTATAAAGCAGTTCTGCAGAAAACAGTGATGTCATCATCCAGCTCAGTTCTCATAAAAGTGTCAGAGCAAGCAGATCAGTAATATTTTTGAATATTAAGTGTCCCGAACTAAGCAAGCCAGAGGACCCAAACTCCATCAGGAGAAAAAAAACACCAGTTCTCCTCTGGCCAATGAACGAACACGGTGTGATTATGATTCAGGCTGCATTACAAGTCAGAATTCACATTGTGGATTGTATCATTCAAATTATTTCATCCAGTTGCATATGCTTGAAGATCGGATTCATAAAGCTGGCCATCTGGAACCAGGATAACCCAGGTTACCATTAACCCAGGTTTTAGAATGGCCCAGCTCAACTGTGAAAACTCTAAAAACCAATGAATGTAATGAAAAATATGTTTTTCTTGTTGCTTCTCTCTAGTTGAATAATAAGTTCATGAAGAAAATTCCTCGGGATGCGGAGGCGTCAAACGTGCTGGTCGGAGAGGTGGATTTCCTGGACTCTCCCTTCGTGGCGTTTGTGCGTCTTCAGCAGTCCGTCATGTTAGGAGGTCTCACCGAGGTTCCTGTGCCCACACGGTAACCAAGATATGTCATTCATAAATCTGTTGCTTGCTATAGTTACAACCAGGGTCGAAATAACTTTTTTGCTCACCAGCCACTGTGGCTAGTGGTTTTCCAAAGTTACTGGCCACTCAGCATTTCTACTGGTCACTATTTTGACCGATATCATGCGGAAAACTGTAGATATTTTAATATTATCTCATAATTTTGCAGCAGGAATATTAGGCTGCGGTCACTTTAAGACCTGACGCACAGATCCGTTATACTGTTACACATGCGTTTTCTTTCTCAACTGTTTAAAACATAACCGACTGTGTTTACGTGAAAGACATTTTACATTATTTTGTGTTTTTGACTGTGCAATAAGCAGCGAAAAATAACTAAATTTAATACTGCGAGGCGGCTTTATGTGGCGCACTTTGGGTGTGAGCACAAAAACTACAGTAATGAGTGAGTAATATTATGCACAATTTGCACAATCCCTCTCCCAAATGAAAGCCCTATAACAGCAACATTATTCATCCGGAGCAAATGAAACGAGTGAGTGAGGCGAGGAGGGTTTGTGTGTCAGCTCGCTGTCGGAGAGATGAGAGAGAGAGAAAGCGCAGCTGATTACAACAATGTCTTTTTGTATTTGTAGGTTTCTTTTCATTCTGCTGGGGCCCAAAGGAAAGGCCAATTCATACCGGGAGATCGGGCGTGCCATCGCCACGCTCATGTCTGATGAGGTGTGTGTGGTGTGTGTGTGTGTGTGTGTTGTGTGTGTGTGTGTGTGTGAAAGTCTTCTTATTCATGTGTTTATATGCATGCTTACAGCATTTTCACAGTTCAGTATTTTTATTTCGGCCCCTGCAGGTGTTTCATGACATAGCATATAAAGCGAAAGATCGTGGTGACCTGCTGGCAGGGATTGATGAGTTTTTAGATGAAGTCATTGTTCTTCCTCCAGGAGAGTGGGATCCTGATATCAGGATCGAACCTCCTAAATCCATCCCGTCTGCTGATAAACGGTACCAGCAATCATTGATCTTACAGTATAATTCATCAGTTAATGGTTAATTTAATAAACTACATGACAGCGGATAGCCGATGAAACAAACTGAGTGTGTGTGTGTGTGTTTAGTAAAAACATTATTGCCGGAGGGGAAGGTTTTCAGATGAATGGCGGCACGCCTCATGATGGGAGTCCAGGTGGCGGCGGTGGTCATGCGGTCGGGGATGAACTCAAAAAGACCGGCAAGTGAGTGTATACACGGGCACAAATACACAGTTATACATGCAGTTTATATAGGCCTTTGTTATTTATACACTGTGAAAAGTGCAGTAAAAATTAATAATTGTTATATTTACACTGCCGGTTACAAGTTTTTTTTAAAAAATGTTTCTGAAAGAAATCTCCTATGCTCACCAAGGCTGCATCCATTTACAACAGTATTCATTTTCTCCATAGGGAAATTGATTTTTTTAACGACAACTTGCAAACTTGTGAACTACGAGGTTGTTAATCGATAGTACATACTCGGACCACATTTATTTCAGCTTAACTTTAAAATAATAACATTTAACAGTGGAATTCGTGGTTAAAAACTACATTACCCATGATGCTGTACAGAAAATTCCACCAATCAGAGAGTTGAAACGAGCAAAACATTCCAAAAAAGCTCGTTAGCTCCGCCCACTCCCATGAAGCACTGCGAATGACGCAATCGTGTCTCCTTCCGCTCTCAAAATACTTAAATATTTGTATTTATATATGCATATTTTACAATGAACCTATTTTACTTTTATATATGTAATAAACATTAGCAAATGAGTAGTTTTATATTTCTCCATCATTTTTAATTTGATTACGCTGTTTGCAATGCTTCATGGGATTGTAGTTCTTTCCCTTATTAGAGCCGTTAAGTACACAGTCTTTGTGTTTGTATTTTTGGCTTGGGATATGGCCAGCAGCCTATCAGCCTGTAGCCCAAAACTGGTCAGTTCCTGGATGGGAGACCTCCTGGGAAAACCAGGTTTCAGCTGGAAGAGGTGTTAGTGAGGCCATGCTCACCCTGTGGCCTGTGTGGGCCCTAACAACCCAGTATAGTGATGCGACACTGTACTGTCCTTCGGATGAGACGTTAAACCAAGGTCCTGACTCTCTGTGGTCACAAAAAATCCCTTCGAATGTCTTTCGAAAAGGGTGTAGCTGGGTCATAGCTGGTTGGTTTGGTTCTTGGCTTTAACGCTTTAATGGGAAAAATGAATGGAAGAAATACTTCCAGAACCAACGCCGCTGAACACTTGATGGTTTATGGTTACTTTTGATGGTGTATGTAATATTAAAACCATATTTTTATTTAAATTAATAAAAACTGTTCATTTTAATGTCAGCACATTTTTTAGGTTACTTGAGAAAGCATTTTTCAGTAAGAAAACACAATCTCTATCTCTCACAGGTTTTGCGGGGGTCTCATTCTGGACATCAAGAGGAAACTCCCGTTTTTTGCAAGCGATTTTTACGACGCTATCCACATTCAGTCTCTGTCTGCCATCTTGTTTATTTACCTGGGTACCGTAACTAACGCCATCACCTTCGGAGGACTGCTGGGAGACGCCACGGAGAACATGCAGGTTAGACTGTTCAAGTCTTTTTCACTGCGAGTGTGTGTGTGTTGTACTCAACTAGTGTCCGGCGATCTGGCTCGGCTATTGTGAGTTTATTCAGGAGCTCCTGGAAATAAAATTTGGCTGACATTGTGTTCACAGCTCCAGGGATTTAAAAGCCACGGATAGCTGTTTGATTATTAAACATGTCACTTCAAATATATGTTATGTGTTTCCTAGATCGGCTGTTTGGAAACAGATGTACATGTTGTATGTTGGGATTTGATCCGTGCTATACTGAGAGAGAGAGAGAGAGAGAGAGGAGAGGGAGGAAGAGCTCTTTTCTTCGAACAACTGTGTATATAAATAGTCAGGATTGTGCGTGGTACTTTCGGACATGTGCAGTGACTGCAAAGTTTGCCCATATATTTAGCAGTGCATTTATATGGCGCAGGCTAAGGAGGATCAGCTATAAATATCCTCAGATTACACACAACCGCACACACACACGCATAACATCACACAACTACACCTCTAAAAAATCTCTCTTAGGGAATCCTTCGTGACCTCTGCCCTTACCTACAAAGCCTGCTTCAGATACGTCGAATAATAGCTGTACGTCGAATAATAGCATAATTCCAACCAAAAAGTTGGAATTATGAGATGAAAAGTCGAAGTTATGACAAACTAAATCGAAATGATTCATTAAAAGTCAAAATTGAGAGATAAAATATCTCATTTATGACACACTAAGTCACAATGAGACTAAAAAGGTCAAAATTATGAAATCAAAAGTTTAAATTATGACATATCAAGTCATATTTATGAGATAAATTTAGAAATTATGACTTGGTAATAATTATGACACTCAAAAAATCTAAATTAAAATGTAAAAATTATGAGATTAAAAAGTCAAAATTATGATTTGTTCGAAATTAAATTTATTCCTAATTAAATTGAAATTTACATTCTAATTATATTTATGAGATAAATGTCAAAATTATTAGCTAAAAAGTCAAAATTATGACAAAAAATGACAAATATGACATTAAATAAAAATTATGACTTAAAATGTAAATATTATGAGATAAAAAGTCAAAATTATGACATACTAAGTCATTATGAGATTAAAAACTAATTATGACTATATGTCATAATCTGACTTTTTTTACTTCTCAAATTTTTGATTTACGTCATAATTCCGACTGTTTATGTCATACGTACAGTATGATTTACAATCTTTTATTTTTCTCATGTGACAGAAATGGATTAACCGAATGGACTCAAATCTGAATGCAGAAGAGTTTAAATATGCCGTGACTTTATCAAGAGTTTCACATTTACAGTGTAAGCCTATGGGATTCTGTTAGGTCAGTTTTATCGTCCAGCGAGTAAAAATCATTAGTCTGACCAGCACACCTCTCAAAACAATGCATTAAACTCTCAGACAAATCTGTAAAAATAGGGCCCGAATGTACTGTGTTAATATAAAGGAAATTTCTGTATTGATTTTAAATATGCATTGCATTGTGTGGTTTTAGGGTTAAAGGAAATATCCTGTCAGAAAATGACCTTTTCTGTTTGTTTTCTTACTGTGTACTTAAGTTTAATATTTAGAGGCTTGTTCAAATAACCAACCCATCGTGTGAGCAAATGCATGTAGCGAGAAAACTCCAGCCGTTTCTGTGTTGGAAACAGGTTTTTGTCTGATTAAGCGTTTTCAGAAACAGCTGACATTATACACAGACTCAAATCTGATAAGAGTTCCTGTTGCAGTGCTTTCAGTGGTTTTATTTTCCGCTTGATGTGTGTGCAGGGCGTGTTGGAGAGTTTTTTGGGGACGGCGTTAGCTGGTGCGGTGTTCTGTCTGTTTGCGGGTCAACCTCTTACCATCCTGAGCAGCACCGGCCCCGTGCTCGTCTTCGAAAGACTGCTCTTCAACTTCAGCAAGTGGGTGCCACACGCACACACACACACACACACACACACACACACACACACACACACACACACACACACACACACACACACACACACACACACACACACACACACACACACACACACATCACACACATACACACACACACACACACACACACACACACACACACACACACACACACACACACACACACACACACACACACACACACACAACACACACACATACTGAAGCATGCATCCACAAGTGCATACTAAAACACAAGGTTGGTTTACGAGATTTGTTAGGCAAAACGTGGTGTGGGAAAATCCACTTCATTATCAGTTAGCCTACTGCATTATAAAACAGTGGGAACACCAAAATAAGGAAAAAGTGTTTAATAAATTATTGCATTAATTATAAAATGCAAAATACTTATATAATAATTATATCAACAATAATAATAATGTATATAATATAATTGAGCTATCTCAATCAGACTTCACATTTAGTTACAGAATCAATTGAGAACATCGGTATGAATTTGGGTCCAAATCTAGATGTTTTACACTTCCTTTCTGTATTTATATGTTACATTTATTTTGACCAAAAACAAGCAACATTCCCTGGAACTCTTTTAGTTGTGTGTCAGACGTGACACATTCTGGCACGACACATTCTGAGTTATCTGGAATCAAGATACTTCTTATTGTTATAAGGTCTCGTCTGTGTGTGTGTGTGTGTGTGTGTGTGTGTGTGTGTGTGTGTGTGTGTGAATACATTTCTCTGTCTCTCTCTCTCTCTCTTCTCTCTCTCTCTCTCTCTCTCTCTCTCTCTCTCTCTCCTCTCTCTCTCTCTCTCTCTCTTGGATTCAGGTTTCTTTGTTTATGTTCCATTATGAATAATTGAGTCAGATTTCATGTCTGCTTCTGCTAGCGTGTATCAGTTCAGCTTTGCTGAGGGTTTCCATCTAAACCGCTGAGTCTATAATTATGGAGTGTAACATATTTGATGAGTAAGATGTAGCATACTAATATGATTAGTACATTTTAAATCAATAAAGATGTCTGGATTCAGTCCAGTCCGAAAGTATATTTATATGCATGTATGTGTATATATATATATATACAGTATATGTGTGTGTTTTTGTATACATATATGTAATGTATATATATGTGTGTGTGTGTGTATATTTATATATTATATATATATACATACATACACATTTTTACATAAATCTGAAGGTTAAAAATCACAGTTATTATTATTGGAGCATTATGGGATCAGTGGCACGTAAAGTAGAAAGTTATCCAGGTAATCCACGTAAAAAGAAAGCTTGCATACTGTGTGTAGTATGCCATTTTAAAACTACTCTTATTCATTTGATCCCTCTTCTCTCATTGGTTGGCTATTTTCCTCCTGTGTTGTGTTTGTTAGTGGGTAACGATGCTGTGTGTTTCTTCGATTGGTTCAGGGATAATGAATTCGACTATCTGGAGTTCCGGTTGTGGATCGGCCTGTGGTCTGGTTTTCTGTGTCTGATCCTGGTCGCCACCGACGCCAGTTTCCTGGTGCAGTATTTCACCCGCTTTACTGAGGAAGGCTTTTCTGCTCTCATCAGCTTCATCTTCATCTACGACGCCTTTAAGAAAATGATCAAACTTGCTCACCATCATCCAATCAACTCCGGCTACGACATAGACTGGTCACGCAGTACGGCTGCCGCTGCAGTCCTCCAGACGGTGAGGCGATCAGTGAGAGAGAGAAGAATAATTAATATTATTAATACTTTATTTTTTATTAATAAGAATATAATAATAGTTGTATTTTAATATCAATACTTGTTTTCAGAGAAAATATCTAGTTATTTTTTACCCTATTGAAAAAAAAACCTTTGTTTTAATCTGTATAATACATTTTTTATTTTTTATTACGTTGAAACGATGCATCAGTGAAAAAGAAAATGAGATCGAACGTGTGAAAGAGAGAAAACTACAAAAATAATTAGTTTATGTCGTCTTGTACATTTTTATAAATATTTTCTTTTTTTATTAATAATAACATATTACTAAAATAGTAACAGATTGATATTAATACTTGTTTTCACCAGAAATATCTTAGTATTTAAGGTATTTTTTATGACAAATTTTTTTTTTTTATAATTTACATTTTTTTTTGTTTATGGTTCAATTATGCAAATGACTTAGATATTCTTTTGGAAATATGGACAAAATACTGATCAAAGAATGTTTTTTTTTATTTTTTATGTCAGAGTAAGAAACTCAGGGATTTAATTTGACCGCTAGCATTCAATATCAGATTTAATATAAAGCTAAACTCACATTTTGTGTCTTCCTTTTAAAAGGCAACAGTTCAGTTTGTACATGGATAAAATGGAAGCCCTGATGAACAGCACTGGACAGGTACATGCTCTCTGTGTTTGTGTGATTTATTATTACATTAATACTTTATTACCCACAATGCATCAGTACACCCAGATACGTTGAAAACGTCCATTATTAGCTAATTGCACAAGTTCAAAGTGTAAGCCCGACTCGATCGGCCCAAAGAAGGCATTACCGTCACCGTGTTGCGCGTTACCGTCATTCTGCGTGGCAAAGTAATTTGATTCAATGAAATACATTTTCTCATATGTATTAACTCGTTATTTCATCTGACTCCATAAATGAAAATGGTTTTAAGGATATCTGTGCATCAAGTGTGAGCGACTATTCTTTTTAACTCTTTTCTGAAAATAATGTCGATTAGAATAAAATCAAATGTTTAGATAATAGATACAAAGATCAAATGCTCTGAAATAAAGAGAGAAGATGCAATACCTTGACATTATAAAATACGGGCTAGTCTGGGTTACAGAATCACCCAGCCTCTCGTTGCATTTCATTATATAGACAGACCAAGGCAGAAACCTCGTTTCAAATGTAATCATGAGTTCACAGTGGGAATTCACATTAATCACCGTCCCAGACTTACTGGGGGCAGAAGTTGATTTACATGAAACCATTTACTAACAATGGGAATTTGAATTGAGTTTACACCTTCTGAGAACTGGAGACCATTTGCCTGGAAGACACACAGTCCTATGAGTGTGAATTATCTCTAAACTCTTAAATACCTCATTACCTTTTGCTTTACTTCTTTGAGAATGAGTACCAGTTGCACTGAGACATTTTAAAGGATATCAAACATGTGTGATACTGTATGATAATTGTTCATATTAACCCATATAGATTTTTGGGTGAATTTCAGGAAATTAAAATATTGATTTCCTTCTGATTTCCTCTCAGAGAGTTGAGCTATCTTCCAGTTTATGCAGTCTAACAAAAGCATATATTTAAATAGATTGAACGTTGTTGTGTTTTTTGAATTGATAAGGAAGAGTATGACTGTTTGTGCTTGTGCCTGCGCAGCATCACTTGAACGCGACCTGGATGTCTCTGAGCCGCACCGAGTGTCTGGAGTGGGGGGGTCAGCTGCTCGGGCCAGCATGTGAATACGTCCCTGATATCACGCTGATGTCCTTCATTCTGTTCTTCGGCACATACACCTGCTCCATGGGCCTGAAGAAGTTCAAAACCAGCAGATTTTTCCCAACTACGGTACACTAACACACACACACGTCATCATCACACATTAATGAGGATCTTATACTGAGGGTTATACTGTACTCATGAGGATCAGGAAAACCTACAGAAATACATCACTGATCTTTAAGAAATGTAGGAACACCTACATCCACAACCACATGTGTGTGGACCCACGCACGCACACACACGTTAAGCTTCAATCTGAAAGTCATTGCTTTTGAATTAAAAGTTTTTTTGGTTTGGCAGCTGTGATGGAAAATAGCCCATCACTGATCCTTACAAAAATGCTGCAGCATATTACCAATCTGCACTCATTAAAACATTGTAAGTCTCCATTAATCTCCACTAATTAGAGATTACAGATTTAAAGATTATAGTTTCACTTTTGATTCTGGTATTTATTGTGCATTTCTACTCAGTGATCAGTGATGTATTTCTGTTTGATTTCTGATTATGAATTATGCAACATACATTTCTTCATTAGACATTTTTTGATTGCAGAACATTAATATATTAGTTTCTTATAGCTCTGTCATTTTATCCGTCCATCCGTCCCGATGTTGAAATGGCCGTGTTGTTTGTACATTATCTGTACTGTGTCATTTAAACATCCCATGTGAATTCTTATGCTGAATGGTTGTTTGTTTTGCAGATCCGCAAACTGATCAGTGATTTTGCCATTATTCTCGCCATTTTCATCTTCTGTGGTGTGGACGCCCTGGTCGGCGTTGATACGCCCAAACTAATAGTGCCAAGTGAATTCAAGGTGTGTATTTGTGTCGAAAAGGTCTCTTTTGAGGACCCATCTATGTTACAGTAATCCTTTAATAGTGCCATATTATACCTTCAAACTGCTCATTGATGTATGACACTTGAAACCTCTAATACGTGTGTGTGTGTGTTGTGTGTGTGTGTGTGTGTGGTGCGCTCACAAACAGACAAGAATTAAGAATTCTGTGGTCGTATTGTTGCAACAAAATCTGTATTGACACAAGCTGAATCAATATAGCGTCCACTTCATATTAATGTTAACAACCCATAATACATTTTATAATGCATAACAGATCAATAGAGAATTGAGTTTAAATGTTGTTATGATGCTCATATTCTATTTGAATATACATATAATGTTCTTGTCATGCTTAAAAAAGTATAATTAAATATAATAGATTTCTTTTTTTTCTTTTTTCTTATTGTATATATAATATATGTATATACAAATGATATATATTAATTCATATATAAAATATATATAACTTTAAAATGAATATAACCTATATATTTATATATATATAACATTATATATTATAATATACATAATATTTTGTGTATAATAATTTAATTATTATATATATGATCAAATATAATCTTATATAATGTAATATGTTTGGGATTTTCTTTAAACGTGTAATTAAAATATTTAACATAAATATATTAAATAGTTAATGTTTAAGTGATACCATGTATGTGATTATATATATATATATATATATATATATATATATATATTGTAACTTAGAAATGTATAATATTATATAAATTATATAATTACTTTATTTATATACATTTATATACAATACATTATTTATATAATATTATATAATTTTTTAAGTTATAATATATATATATTACATTTATAAAGAAAATAAATGGTATGTTTAGATTTTATAGTATAGTATATAGTAATATGATTAACATCATATGATAGAGACCAGCGCGATTATATCTTTAAAGTAACACCAAGTAACTTTTCCTCTTCGGTCGCCCTACTGGTTGGAAACTAAATTGTCCATTACCGCTGTATTAAATAATTTAGCCTACCGTCGCACGCACGCTCGCTGTTTATCCAGCACCGGCTTTATAATGAACGATGTCCACAGACAAGGTAGAGTATGTTACATGATTTCATGAAAGGATGATGTATTGCGACATCAGAAACGAAGAAAAACGTAATAATGACTATTGTAGCGCTTGACGTAAAGCAGTCGAATTTTGTAGTTCTTTTAGTGGTCGGGTTACTACCCGAAACCCCGAAGTTACATAGTGCCAGTAAAAGCGATACAGACCCCGTCAGACGATGGCAGAAGTGCCTTTCACCGTTACGACTTGATGAACCACAGATAAGATTTTGGAAACATTATTTTAAGGTAAAAATTTTACATAGTGTTGCTTTAAATGTCTAATGATCCTGTTTTCTCCCCTAAATAGCCGACGAGTCCCCATCGTGGCTGGTTTGTTCCACCATTTGGAGGAAACCCTTGGTGGGTTTGCCTGGTGTCGGTGTTACCGGCTCTCCTGGTCACCATCCTCGTCTTCATGGACCAGCAGATCACAGCAGTCATCGTCAACCGCAAGGAGCACAAGCTCAAGGTACTGTTGTGGAATATCATCATCAGAGGATTACACCGGCACACTGCCCGAGACAGCAATTACATTTCATACACAAGATGCTGTTTAATACGGAAAAGCACTTATTTATTTTGACCTTATTTTTCCCATTTGAGTGCAGAAGGGAGCTGGGTATCACCTGGACCTGTTCTGGGTCTCGATTCTCATGATTTTGTGTTCGTTCATGGGGCTGCCCTGGTACGTAGCGGCGACCGTCATCTCCATCGCACACATAGACTCGATCAAGATGGAAACTGAGACCTCAGCGCCTGGGGAACAGCCCAAATTCCTTGGAGTCAGGTGAAGGAAAAAGCCAAAATGCATTTTAATCTGGCTCAAGACAGCTTAAAGAGGCTATATGTAGAATTCAGAAACTCTTGTTATTAGCGACACCGGTGGCCGTTAAGTGAACTGCAGCCAGCAACTTATTGCTCGTGCTCACACTCGTGCACACGTAACGTACAAAAGACTGAACGTGATTCAATGCCCCGATATACTTACGGCGAAGTTATTTTCCGTTTTTTGCTTAGAAGTAAAAAGCTGGAGATAAATTGCAGCGATATGTTAATGAACGTTAAGATGTTTAGATGAATATGTAAATATGTGCTGCGTGTTTTCCTCTTAATAACAAAATAAACACAGCAATAATGACAGCGGTGAGAAATCAGCAGTTAAGAGAGTATCTGAGCATAGAGATGTGGGTGTTTGCACTAGATCTGTGATCCACCGGCATCATGTCAGGAGAGGTCATTAAAAATACGCTGTTATGATAGTTTGACTTAAAAGTATATTTGAGACTATACAGACTACATCTGGCTATAGTTTGAAACCTTTTCCGCTGCATGACACAATGTCATTACAGTACAGAATAGTACAGTACAGAACATTGTATAAACATTTTGTGTCATTGAACGGAAGAGAGGCTCTGGGATAAATGTCGCATCCTTTAGATAGTCCTTCACCTTAAAGTTAGTCTGCAGGCTTTCATAGACAACCTAGGAAGTCGGGGAAGATCTCTTTACATAAGGAAAATTATTACGTATGGCCCCTTTAAATCATTGTAAACTCTATTTAAACTATGCAAAACATGATTACAGCATCATAATGTGTCTGTCCTTATATTCTGATCAATCACAACTAATTAAACAAGTTGTGTTTAATATACCACTATGAAGGACAGTTGTTTTGACCAATGAGATTTAGCTGTGGGCGGGGCTATGAAGCACAGTATCCAAACAACCTATATTTTAAAAAAGATACATTTACTTACATTTACATTTACTTTTCTGGATAAAGTTTCTGAAACCATAACAATAAAATCATTTTTGGTTGCTTGCAATAAAATAAATGTTAACTAAAATAAAATAAAATATAAAAACACTTAAACTTATATTATTTCAGCTAATTGCAAGGCAACATTTCTCATTTTTATTTAGTTTAACTAGTTGACTTGATATACTAAAATAATTCAAACTAAAGCTAAAATAAAAATTATATAGGCATTTTAAAAAATTTGTTATTATAAAAATGACAAAAACACACAAAATGACTAAAACTTTAACTAAAATTAAAATGAAACAGAAATATATAAAAACTAATTCAAAATATTAATAAAAACTATAATAATATCTTAATACCACTGATCAAAGTTAAGTGAGTTTATGTTTAAAACACAAAAAAATATACTTAATTCAACGGTAAAATTTAAGATTGTTGGTTTAGTTTTAAGCATAACTTTCTAAGTCAGAAAACAAGACTTAAAATAAGAAAATAAGACACAATACTGAGAAAGAAATATGCATTTTTCATGGAACATATCTACAAAAAATAATATGGCTGATATAATAGTGAAATATAAACAATATGATTTAATGACAGCAAATGAGATTATTGTGCAATATATGACACAATGTATAAATAAACTGAAAACAGAAGTAGTTTATTATCCATTAACATTTATTATCCATTGACTGGCACAAGGAAGAAGTTACATTAGCTAATAATCTCAAAATGACTGAATATCTCAATTAAAATATCTGATAAATCATATATTGCTTTATTGTGTCACATAACATCATAGATTCAGCTAATGTTTTGTCTCTTCTTCCTTCTGCAGAGAGCAGAGAGTGACGGGAATAATGGTGTTCATTTTGACAGGCCTGTCGGTTTTAATGGCCCCTGTTCTGAAGGTTTGAACTTTAATATTTCATAAACTCCATCTACACTGTCTTTTCACATTCTGATACTTATCATTGCAAGAGAATGAGAGAGAATGTTACAAAACAAACCCTGAGAAATGAAAATAGATCATGGTTTTGTAGTTCATGTGTACGGCTAAAAGTTGACAAAACACACTTTTTAGCACATATACATACACATATTTATCATTTTTGTATTCTCTTCTGGGAAAATGATCCAAACATATGAATGACTCATGACTGTTGCTCTTAATATCAGGAAGCAAATCATTATTCATAGCTGTGATGTAAACTAAAGAATATTTGAGAAAATATTAATTGTGTCTACAAAATAGTTCTTAAGGTATTGTAAGCAATTCTAGTTATTTGAAAAGAATGATTTATTACTCATGCCCTTATAGATCTCCATAACACTGACGCTTTATTTCTAAATTCTATATTTAATATCAGAACTAATAAAAAAGCACCATGGTACTTCCTTTTTTGCTGTTTAATATCTTATTCATCATATATAAGGGTATTTGCATGCACAAAATATATGTTTTTCTGTACCATAATACTATTATATTCATGGAAGTACCATGTAAACACTGTAGTATGTGGTTTCCAGTACCAGTGTCAAAGGATTATGTTGATAATATCATCTGATACGTTTTAGGAAGCCATGGTATAATTGTGATGCATATCCAAAAGCACATTTTACCATGGTATTTTGTTTAGAGGTTAGTGCAGTTACTGCCCCCTGCTGGACATTCACTTTGTAAACATCACAGTTTGGTAAAGAGGATATTGACCTCTGAATGGGACAAAACTCCGGGATGCGAGATAAGACAGAGGCTTTCATTCCTGTGAGCTTTTTGTCAATAACACAAATTCTGTTTTATTATAAATTGTTTGCTTTGCATAAATCTCCTCTTTTGGAGCATATTATGTTGACAAGGTTGGGATTAGGGGTGTGTTCGGTGGACTTAACTTTTTGTTTTCACGTAACCTTTGATTCTGTATTTGTGTATGATATTGCTTTATGTGTTTGAAGACAAATGATAGCGATATTATGTATATAATGCTCATATGTTTGATCTCTGCAGTTCATTCCTATGCCCGTCCTGTACGGCGTATTCCTCTACATGGGCGTTGCCTCTCTCAATGGCGTCCAGGTGAGTGTCATGTTACTGTTCGGCAGAAAAAGCCCCTATCCTGCTGACTACCTGATCCCCACCGGAGCCTGGGAACCCGACCGATTCCAGAACTTGATCTCAGTTCAGGAAAGTCGGGATAAGTCAGACATAGTCAGGATTTTCAGGGTATAATACGCCTGGATATACATAGAGGACAGAGTTGGGCATCAAAATGTTTGTTTTATTAATGGTGCTTGCTGTTAAACCTTTGATGCATAACAAGTTGTTGGCAACAACCTAGCAACAACTTCATACACCTTAGCAACGTCTTATTAATTCAGATACACACAATAGTTTGCATAGTGGCAATACGTTTTGCATTTCAATTTTATTTTAATGTTTTGCTTCTCTTTCAATAAATCGTAAAACTCTTAAATATATATATTAAAGATATATTTTTATCATTTACATATGTATTTAAATAATAAAAGATTTTCAATGATTATAAATACAATTATTTTCAATAATTATATATATAATTTTAATATTTAATTATTGTATATATTTTTAATAATATAATGTATATTTTAAAATATTTATTTGAAATGTATGTATTCTATTTTTTATGTTTATTTAATATAAGATAAATAAATATAAAAAATATATAGTATACACACACAAACATATATAATTATGTATTATACTTTTATTTAAATTATATAATTATTATACTTTTAATTATATGTAAATTAAAAATAAATTGTATTTTTTTAAAACAAATATTTGTGTAATAAATATAAGATAAATATATATATATATATACTATATATATTAATAGATTTTTTTATATATTTTATATATATATAATATATATATATATATACCTCTGAATAATCTAAACTATGAATAAACTTGTGTGTGTGTGTGGTGTGTGTGTGTGTAGTTTATGGATCGTCTGGAGCTCTTGTTGATGCCAGCGAAACACCAACCAGATCTGATCTACCTGAGACACGTACCGCTCAGACGGGTTCACTTGTTCACCTTCTTACAGGTGTGTGTGTGTGTGTGTGTGTGGTGGTCACATGCTCATCCTCATACAAGGCAAATCTCTATAGCTTTAGTGCTGTATATGCATCATTAATGTGTGTGTTCTGTGCACAGGTTCTCTGTTTGGCCCTTCTGTGGATCCTGAAGTCAACGGTAGCAGCCATTATCTTCCCCGTCATGGTGGGTTACAAACACACAAATAATACTTCCATGAACTGGACCAGTCGTTTCATTACTATCTGACACAGAATTGCACACAACACTGGAAAACTAATCAGGTCAACAAAGCACTTTTGTTCTCTAGTTTAGTTTTGTTCTCTGTCAGTAACCAGAACAGTTTTCTGGTCTCATTGACTTCCATAGTATATATTTTTTCCCACTATGGAAGTCAATGGGACCAGAAACTGTCTGGTTACTGAAAATCTTCTAAATATCAGAAAATAAGCTGAATGGATTCGAAAACGGTAAAACTCAACTGTTTAACTCTGAGGGAGTTGTAAAATTAGCCTATTTCCAAAAAAAGTGGAGTATCCCTTTAAGACATTGCACACATCGTGTCCTCTGATTGACAGTTTATACTTGTTTAGCAAGTAAAAGACCTTTAATTGTAAAAACGTCTTCTTTTAAGTCATGATTCACGGTTCATGTCTTTTTGCTGTGAAATCTTTAAAGATTTTTAGAAAGTAAACAATAACTTCGATATTGTTAGTAATATTTCAAGATGAACACTTACAGGAACTTGGGTTTACTTGATTATCCATACATAATTTTTTAGAAAACCCATGTTAAAATATAAGTATCAAATATGATACATCAGGCTTTCTCTCAATCATCATTGTATTGTATTGTATTTTATTATTTTATATGTTTGACCCCCACAATAAAAAACTAAGCATTTAAATATCATCATATTAAGAACTATTATTGAGAAATATAGAGTGACAGCTGATATTTATATGCATTTATGCAAGTAGTCATATAACATTACACAGTTATAAAGATCTCATTTATGTTAGAACTGCTCCATATTCTCACTATATCACACTATATGAGCCATAAAAGCCTGATGAATCAAATATGACACTCAACAAAAGGAAACGCATATGCAAACTTTTGTCTAAAGGCTAATAAACCTTTTTTTGTTGTTGTTTCTGGCTGTTATGTCATATGTCAGGCTTCACAGGGTTAATACATGCCTCTTTCTGTGGGTTTTCTAGATTCTTGCGTTGGTCGCGGTGAGAAAGGCCATGGATTATGTGTTCTCGCAGCACGATCTCAGTTACCTGGATGACGTCATGCCCGAGAAAGACAAGAAGAAGAAAGAGGATGAGAAGAAGAAAAAGAAAAAGAAAGGAAGCATTGACAGCGACATGAACGACGTGAGTGGAATCTCTTTATTCGTGCGTTTAGATCTGGTGTTGCTGTAAAACTCCCGTGGTAAGAATATCCCAAACCCTGTTCACAGTCGGATTTCCCAGCGACTGAGAATGTTCCCAGTATAAAGATCTCCATGGAGGCCATGGAAAAGGATCCAGTGCTGGGGGAGAAGCCCTCAGATAGTGAGTAAACACACAGGCTTTCCCTCGGCCAGGCGTTACTCTGTCCTGTTACTAACAACTCTTCACGCTGTCGTCACACTCCCCTTCGTGACTCCTCCAGAAAACATCTCTAAATCCCGTCTTTCTCTTTGTTTACGGTGTTGCTTGGTTTCCTGGTCTGTGTGGATCAATAATCCGCTCTTAACAGATTAATCACTGTAGTGTGTATGTATTAATAAAGTCAACATGCATTCAATATGGGCCTTATTTACTTTCGCATTGCATGTTCCTGGTCTTTTTGAGCATGATTCATTCCGAAGAAAAAATGTTTGTTTCCATAATCTTTCATCAAAATAACTTTTTTCAAATAACTTATTCGTCAGTCTCTCCAAGCTCCTGGATTTATTCTGGTCTATGGGGACGGGAATTATGTGGAGTTAAATCATTAGCAAGTTCAGGTCTGTAACGGTTGCATTGAAGTAATTTTTTGGAAGGAACAATGGACAGTGTTTGATAAAACAAGACGCCTGTTGATACCTGTGGAAAATACTGTTCAAAAGTTTAGGGTCGGTAAGAAATTAATACTTTTAGTCAATAAGGATGCATTAAACTGGTCGAAAGTGCTACAAAAGATTTCTATATCTAATAAATGCTGTTTAAACTTTCTAGCGATCAAAGACTGCTGAAAACTATCTCACAGTTTCCACAAAAATATGAAGCAGCACAACTCTTTTCAACATTGATTATAATAATAAATGTTTCTTGAGCATCGAATCATCATTTTAGAAAGATTTCTGAAGGATCATGTGACCCTGAAGACTGGATTAATGATGCTGAAAATTCAGCTTTGATCACAGGAATAAATAAATAACAATTATATTTAAAAATATTCAAACAAAGTTTTTTTAAATTGAATTAATATTTTACAATATTATTGTTTTTTTTTATCAAATAAATGCAGCCTTGATGAGCAGAAGAGACTTTTCAAAAACATTTTTTTTTTAAAAACTTACTGACCCCAAAACACAAAAATATGTTTCCACGTGTTTTTGTTGATTCACAGGCATATCTGACCATAAGCTGCAATAATAGTCATGATTATTAATATTAAATATTATACAATATTCCCAATGGCTAAAATAAAGTCTTGACTTCCTGTTTTCACTCACATTCCGGAAGTAAACTGGGTTGCAAACACAGTGTCATGTTGACTTTATCTGGATGGGTTGTGAGTCTGAATTTCCTGTTCTTTAACCTCTTTTTATTCTAACTACTAACCAATCAACTCCTTTTCAGCTGCATCGTAACCGCTTCATATGAACCCTCTAAGATTTGATCATCTGCCATGTGTGTATATATATTAACAGTGCGTTTCTTTGTTTCTTATAGGAAATAAGCCCATGTCCTTCCTCACTCCCTACTGATGGAAAGCACTTTTTCCCTTCCGTGACTATGTCAAGGTAAGTGTGTGTGTGTGTGTGTGTGTGTGTGTGTGTGTGTGTGTGTGTGTGTGTGTGTGTGTGTGTGTGTGTGTGTGTGTGTGTGTGTGTGTGTGTGTGTGTGTGTGTGTGTGTGTTTTAATACCCCTATTAGTAAGGATAGTATGATCTTTGTATAATAGCAGTTACTTACAATAGATCCATTTTCGCAGAATCAAAAAGACTTAAGTGTATCTTTAGTTGGACTTCAGCAATATTTCCAGATAACTAAAGTGCATTAAGTACAAAATGAGTTGTTCCAATCTAGCAGACTTTAAGTATATCAGTATTAGTATACCAACAGTACAATTGCAGGGTATTTATAATAAGTATGTACCGTGTAAATGTATTTTTTGTGTACTTAGCATAAAACAAATGTATTTCAAATATGTTTTAGTATATTTATGTTTTACTAGGGTAGGTTTATGGGTAGGCTTGGGTTAGGCCATAAAAATATAATTAATTTAAATAAATTCAATGGAAGTCTATGCAATGCCCACTAATGTAGTGAAACAAAAGTGTGTGTGTGTACTTGTCTTTGTGAGGACCATTTTCAGACCATCAGTGTGAGTGAAGAGACCTTTTGGCCGGTTCTAACTTTCTGAGACCCCTTTAAAGGCCTGTTTGAGGGTCAAGACTTGGCTTTAGGGACAATGTTATAGTTAGGTTAAGGGTTAGGCACTTTTATGTGATAGTTAATGCATTATTATGTCAATGAATGTCTTCACGAAGATAACTGTACGAACATGAGTCAGTAGGTCTGAGCTTGTGTGCACATGCATATCTATATTTACCCAGCTGAGTTCAGCATGAATATCATGTCGGCTCAAGCTGGTTTATGGTGGTTAGTGCTGGTCTAATTCATGGTACTTAAAACAGTCAATTAAATCAGTTAGCATCATAAATTATGCATGTCTATGAGTTCACATGTTTATGTGTGTATGCAAGGCTGTATATTTTGAAATATCTAACAGCTTTCTATCTTTCTTTCGCTTTCACCTAGTCAGGATTTAAACCCTTTTAAGAAGATGGTGCCTCAGATCAGAATCGATTTGGACTCGGACAACAACAAATTCTTCTGGAAAACTCCATCCTCTGAAACGTCCCTTTAAACACTTGTGAAAACACTTTCATACACACACGTTTAGGTCCAGATGATGGTTTTGAAAATGAAAAACTTTGCTGAAAGTTTCTTTTTAAAGTCTAAACTGGATGCATGTCATTTCAACACTACAACCACAAACACAAACTAAAAAGTGTAAAACTTTATGTCCTCCTGACATTTTGGTAGCTTTATGCTACTTCTTGGGCTGGGAGGGGGGGTGTTCTGTAATGGTGCAGAAATTAAATCTTAGTTTTAAGTTCTGGGTCCAGACTGATTTTTGTTCCAATAAATTTAGAATATTTTTTATAACCATAATATTTTATTAAACAGAAAATATATGAATGATGACATAATCAGTCTTAATAATGTAGAATCCAATTGTATAAAATAAATTAGCAGTTTGAGTTTTTCTTTTGGCCAAATAACTGCACTTCATTCAAATGAGCACATTAGATCAATTTTTTTAAACAAATTGTCTCCGTTCTCTTTGATACTTTGCGTATTTAAGCGTATATTACTGAACCACAATTGTGGGCGCAAATATTTATCCCAATAAGGGAAACTTCGGTTTTAATGACAAAATAGGCTTTATGCCGAGCGTCACGTGACCAAGCAGGAAAACAGATCGCACCGTTTCAACTTTCCGATTCAGGTCTTTTGTATGTGCTTCATGGAAATTTTTGCGGTTTTACTCAAGATAACTTAAAAGGAGCACGCAAAAATGAGCATAACCAATGTCCCTCGCATGTGCAGATTGATATTTAAAAGTTTTTTTTTTCAATTTCTTCTTCACACTAACGTTTAGATATTTAAATAGCATAAAACACCAATAACAAAGTGAACCTAGTAGGTTAGCTGATTACCTTAAAAATCCATAGATATCGTAGTTAATTCTTACGGCCGTTATGACAAGCGGATGCAATGAGACCCGTTTCCCGGTTTGGTCACGTGACGCTCGGCATAAAGCCTATTAGCCTACTTAAATCTTTCCTGTGCTTAAAAAGTGGGAAACACTCGATATGAATATAGTTTTCTAGTTCTACCTCTTGTAATGGACTGTAGGTGCCAGGCACTT
Source organism: Chrosomus eos (assembly GCA_036326025.1). NCBI lineage: Eukaryota > Metazoa > Chordata > Actinopteri > Cypriniformes > Leuciscidae > Chrosomus > Chrosomus eos. The sequence continues at coordinate 9,234,326 of CM070834.1, forward strand.
GTTTGAGTGAAGCATTTCTCTATGCAGTACGTTACGGATGTCAACGGCGATCTTAAAGTCACGTGACCGGAAGAGTGGCCACCGCGCTGGATGCCTCTTCAACATGATTCTTCTGTCTAAGAAATTCCCTCTGCCCTTTTGTGAACTCAATATATGTTTCTTCGACAATCCATAACAGGGCGGACACTTTCAATGTGATTGCGTTCTATGTATTTACTATGAAGCAGTTGATTTATGGTGATTTTATTGTCTGGATATTTTTATTGTACTTTTTTTTTTTTTTTTTAAAGAAGTAATGCTGTAGATAGAGGCGTCTTTTATACTGAGTGAGATGAGAGGTGTAAGGACTTAATAATGAGATTTAATGTTGAACAGCTGCACCAAAGTGACAGCGATATGCAAATTTCCTTGTTTTTGTGAGAACTTATGCTGCCATTAAGAAAGATCATTTCTCTTACATTCAGCATGAAGATATTTCAGTCAGCAAATCGGGTGTAGAATATTTTTTAACAATTATAACGTATAAATCCACAGTCATTAAAACTTGAATAGACACACAAGTCAGTGTTTGTACATAGGTCTGTTTATCATCATCTCATCATTAATAATGTCTTCCATTTCTTTTGATTGAATCAAATTGCATTTTCAAGGACTAAACTGTCTTAGCGAGTCGCATATGCAAGATGACGTTTTCATGAATGATTTCTTTTAGATGCACACCTGTTTTTTGTTTTGTTTTTAAACTGTTGAGATGTATTTATTGTCCTTCTGTTCTCTTCTGGAAGCTGTCTTACTCTGATTATAACGCTGACGCTACAGGCAATAATGAGATTAACAGTTGATCACTGTTCTGTAAAAGGGAATCACCATGTAGCACTGTGAGGCGATGGGCAAATTAAAGCAATTATTAAAACTCATTCTCATGGTGTGATGTGTTTAAATGAGCTTTTATATGCTGAATCAATCATAGTAGTATTGTAGAAATTACTCACACTCTCTGACTTAGAAATGTTGCACACATGCTTAATATAGGCTTGTTCATTGTAAAGATATGGATTTGGATTAAATTGATTTACACTTTTATGTGAATACATTTAGTATTCAGTGAAAAAATGACCAATAGTTCTCTAAATTCAGATTAAAACACACTCATCACCCTTCAGGAAAAAAGAAACCTTTCAGAATCTCCCTCTGAGGTCAAAATGCTCCAGGTCAAAGTGGATATGTAACAGAACCTGAAACAGGAATCTGGGTTTAATCTGGATAAAAGCCCAGGCCAGAGACATCGTATTCTAGTCCTTGTAATCTCTGACCTTCAAGATGGAGAGAATTCTAAAGAAGATCAAGATAATTCTGTAGAGCTGGAATGATCTCCCTCCTTACCTGTCCGAATCCAACACTTTTCTTAGCACTGTAAAAAGTGATCAGTTGACTTAGCTTAAAAAGATTTGAGGAAACCCGTTGCCTTAAAATTATTAAGTAAATAAACGTCATGCTTAATCTAAAAAAATGAAGTAATGTGGAATTGTCAAATTCACATAACTTATGTTTTTTCAATTAAGCATTACGTTTATTTACTTAATAATTTTAAGGCAATGGGTTTCCTAATTTTTTTTAAATAAGTAAACTGAACACTTTACAGGAAAACCTAAAGAAGTTGTTAAAGAGTCACAGTTCTCATGCAATATGGAGTAAGAAAGATCTTTCTGAAGATGAAAAGCAATGACTTCCGAAAGACATGAAAACAACTAACAATTTGTGAAAACTGCAGAGATTGTCGAACTGTAATCTATAGAGCATAAAAACCTGGACTGATGAAGGCTCATTAAGGGAAGTTTATGTCAAACAAATGAATTCTATTAAAAGGGCAGCTGTTAAAAAAGCAACAGCAAACAGTCATTTGAGTCTCAAGAACCTCATGCATTCTATTGTGTGTAAAGCTGCATTTCAGCCAACTCTAACCAAAGCTCACAAAGAAACGTTTACAGTGGGTTTAGAAACATAAAACACAAAATAGTTGTATTCACTGATGAATGCTGTGCTGTGCTGCAATGTATGGTCCAAATAGATGGATTTCTGGATGGTTGGTGAATGGCCATTCTCCAACAAGACTCTGACCGGTGATGATTTGGGCTGGAATATCAGGAACTGAGATGGAAGGTCCCTATGGTCTCCGAGGGTGTCAAAGTGACTTCTGCAAGATATGTGGAGTTGTGGTGGAAAGAGTACTGACAAATTGTACTTAAGTAAAAGTATTGCTACTTAAGTAATAATTTACTTGAGTACAAGTAGAAGTACTGAAATATAATATGACTCAAGTAAGAGTAAATAAGTAGTTTGCTTAAAAACTACTCAAGTAACTACGTTACAAAGTACTTTAGTATTTTTCTATTTTTACCCAAAATGGGGAAATGATAGCGAAATGGAGCGCTAAACACTCTCATGTCATCTGTTTCATACTGAGTACTGATGCATAGAAGTATTAAACTTACACATTTCAGGAAATGCCTTATATTGATATAATAACATGCAAATAGTGATGTTTTGACTGATGAAACATGAAGACAAACACATTATAGATATAATATATCTGTGTTCATCAAACTATCAGGTATTTTCAAAAGAATGATGTATGTCTTTAAAGGGATAGTTCACCCAAAAATGAAAATTAGCCCATGATTTACTATCCCTCAAGACATCCTAGAAGATATGACTTTCTGCTTTCAGTCGAACACAATCAGAGTTATATTAAAAAATGGCCTGGCTCTTCCAAGCTTTATAATGGCAGTGAATGACTGGAGAAAATTTGAAGCCCAAAAAAGTGCATCCATCCATGATAAGTGCTCCACATATAGACTACTAGCTTTCTCTGTTGTCAAGAGCAAAATTTTTATTACTAATTTTGAAAATTAAGTCCAAGTAAGATCATTTGAATGTTTTGATTTGAATCATTTCATAATTGAAAACAAAGAAGGTTAAGTGAGAGGTCCGATAAAAAAGGTATGAAAAACAATAAAACAGTATGAATAAAAAATTCCCAGTAAAAAAAAAATTAAGTGGGCTATGGTTAACATGTTAAATTAAATTATCTTTTTTTCGTTGTAGCCTACCGAAAATGTGCTGGGAGCCCACTGTTGCTATAGGAACGAACTACACTTTTACATGCATCTGATTGACAGATAAATCATACAATCTTATTTCACTGTTTTTTCAGCTTTGTACAAAGTTTGCTTCGTATATTTAGTTTAACTGTATTGTTAAAGAGGGCGAGCTTTACCATTAATTGAACTGTGTGCATGTATTTTAGACACTTACATTGATCTTGCTCCGTCCATGCAATAACTGCGTCCATGTTACGAGCCGAGCTTTTTTATTTACTTCAACTGCTCAGTGCTCTGGCATTATCAATGGTATGACCCATTTCAGTAGTTGCCATAATTAAATATGAGCAGAATACTCACTTACATTCACTGAAATATTGAAACGTTAGCGCTAGTGCTACTGATTCAAAACACGAGCGCCACTGATTGAATGACTGTCAAAGCGCGGTTTGAACGCCCCGCCCCCCAGCCGAACTGAAAGTTTTGATTGGTTTTGCACCCGAGTCAGACCTGTCTGTTATTGGCTGAACTGCTTCAGGTCTGTCTGTTATTGGCTGAAGCGCAGAGGCTCCACCGCAGTAGTTTGAAAAGTGTCTGTCAAATGTCAGCTTGCCCTGTTGCTCCGTCGGCACCTTGTCAAAGTACTTTGTACTTTTTATGAAAAATAAATGTAGAGAAGTTGAATACTTTACTTTTATTTTACTCAAGTAAGAGTAAAAGTACCACAATTTAATTATACTCAAGAAAGTAGAGAAAATCAAAAAATCTACTCAAGTAGGCTACTGTAACGAAAGTATTTGTAATTAGTTACTTTCCACCATAACTGACCATTTTCTGCTGTAGGACTGGGGCTTCTGATATAAAACGATTTTCTTGCAGGACAACACCATGCTACAAAAAAAGAAAGAAAGAAAAGAAAATGGCAATAAAACTGATTAAAAAATGTATTTCTGTAAATGTTTCTCTTTGTGAGCTTTGGTTAGAAGTGGCTAAAATGCAACTTTATGCACAACTGCCAGCATGGAGAGGTTTGATGAGATTCCAGAGACCGCGTCAAATAACTGTTTGAAGAACAAAACAAAAAAGCTGCCCTTTTAACACAATTCATTTATTTGACAGAAACTTCCCTTATAATAAGCCTTTGTCACCGGGTTCTTCTGTGGTCCAAAGCACTCAAAAATCTATTCAGTTTTCTCAAAATATTAGTTGTTTTCATGCCTTTTGCAACTCAATGCACCATTCATGCTTTTCATCTTCAGAAAGATCTTTCTTCCTCCGTATATTAAGAAGAACTGTGATTAGCTTAATAATATGGAACAACCTAAGTAGGTTTTCCATACCTGAGGAAAAGACCTGGCAAACTAAACAAATATGTCTGAGATTGATACTAGTTAACTAAAAAGAAATGAGAAATAAAACATGCCTTAATACATCTTTCAGAAAAAGTTCCATGAATGATGTAGGCTATTTGTGCTAACGTTTTGAGAACATGATTAAAGATCAGATAAACTGAACGAACGTCTATACCGTAATAGCCTGTTTGTTCACGAGAAAACCTTGTCCGAGCAAAATTTCTGAAAACGTTCCTGTTGCTGCATAACACAATATTCCCATTTCTTGCAATTCTTTGACCTAATCCTTGACATCTACTCGTCGTAGCCTAATTGCTTTAACTCACATGTTTCGCTGAGATAAACCGTGTTTGCACGAAGATGAACGGGAGAATGACTGGTAATTATTTAAATTGCTCACTATCACGGCATAGGCCTCTTTCAAAAAGATAACCAGAGCTGAGATATTCGCATATTTTCCATTTCAGTAAGCTAATCGACGGATCTCATCACGGGAATGGATTTAGCAAGTAATGAAGCAAAAAGACACTGGGCTAAATGTCATCACATGGTTGGACAACTTTAACACGGAGTTGTTAGTAGTTGCTTTGATCATCTCCTCTTTGGTATGTGCAGGAATTTCACCTTCATTGTCCTGCACTGATAATGGATGTAGGATATAAACGCACGTCTGCTCTATTAACCCATGGTCCCAGTATAGCAGTGAGTAAATGGGGAAGATATAGGCCTACCTCAGGGATGAAGCCAGAGGAACCTTTCATTGATCAGCCTTTAACTGTCGACCACTATGCCACACACCACATCTCAATACAATAACCCCTAAGTTTTACCACGTATATTTTGATGTGGGTGACATGGGGTAAGATGTTCCCGTTAAGAACAATGTGGATTTACTCTTAAATTAACATTTTACTTCAAAACAAACTATACATTTTACTCCAAAAATTCCTCATTATCAAATAGATGCCAAAAAACATGATATTCAACATGCCATGGATCACTATTTTCCAGAGACACAAAGTTGGATAAATAAACCTCAAAACTATTTCGGCTGACTAAATCTCACAAATTAAGAATAGCCATTTATCAAAAGTGCTGAGATGAGGTTTTGTGTCATCTATAGTCAGGAGGAAAAATTCTTCATCTTCATCTTACCCAATTACCTTTTGAGGAATCAATTCAATTCAATATCCTTTTATTGTCATTGCATATAATACAATGAAATTAATTTGCAAACCTTAAAAGTGCATCCACACATCACGTGACAACACAACAACAGTAGCCTAAGACAAAATAAATTTAACACACTACAATTTAGAAACTTGGCAGTTTCATGCAAATATATTGTACATTGTTATTATAAAGTGAACCTATCTAATAATTATAATTACAACTGAATCATGCACATCGCTTATCAACCCACCTTATTAGAAAGTTTTCTTTTCTGAAATAATTTAACAAACAATGTATATATTTTTTTATATATGAATTAGAATCTTTAGAAACAAAACGTGAATACGACAGTCAATAATAATGTGAGTCTTTATTCATATTCATCCACTGTCTTTTGGTGACATCTACTGGCCGTTTATCAAAATTGAGCGAGAGGTTCTCAAACCCAAACCTTCTAGAGTTCAAAACCCAAACCCTACTATAACACATCTGTAAAAGTCCAGTGAAACAATTTTTTTAAACTAGTTTAAAAATTTGATCCGAATACCAATTAGACTTATATTCTGCAGGAACACTGATCTCCAGTCCAGAAGTACAACTGTGAACCCTGGTTTTACACTTTGCTTCCTGATTGTGATTGTGAATATTTAATTAACATAAATTATAGTGTAATTCACTTTCTATGTACCAAACAACAATGTAAAATATATTAATTTTAATTCAATTTAAAACATGTAATGAAACTGTCATGCCCAGTAGGTGGCGGTGCAGTGTTATTTTTTTTTTTTTACAGTCTATGGTGATAATGCGCATGCGCAGTACGATGTGTGCAGTGCACTAGCTCTTCTGCTCTTGAAGACAGCTGACACGTGAACAGCGTTTGCATGGCAAAGTAGAGAAATACAGTTTTTTTTAACATGCAGCTGTGCAGCGCGACATGTTTCTCTATGATTATTAACACGCAACCTGGTTAAAACAGGAGGTCTGCAGTGGTTTTAATCGCCAGTGAACTGGAAATGTTATGCTGATTCAACTGTCCGCTTTTGCAGCCTTTTGACTTTCTAAACCGCCTTCCTCGAATCACAAATCATCATTTAATTCTTCTCTATTTATCCGAATGCACCAGATTGTTGTCATTCGCACTGGCAATAACAACAAACAGTAGTGAAATCTGTATGGTGAGCAGAAAGGAGGCGTGATATGACGCGGAGGTCCATATTGACAGGAAAACTCCCCAAATTTTGGTGCTGCTTCCTGCACTATACGGGTCCCCACGATGCGCCTGTTCCGCGTGCTGGAGCGTTTACGCGCGTGGACCGAAGTCTACACGGCCGCCGAACTGTCACTCAGATTCTCCAGCACAAAAGCTGCTCCGCGGTTCCGAAGAATGGACTATCAGGTGAAGCCTTTGAGTTCTCTTGTCTACATGTCATGCGTATTTATAGGAGTTAATACAATAAATTGTAAGTTTGTGCACTTTTGTTTGGACTTTGGAAAGTGTTAATTATTTTTATATATAAATATAAACCCATCCAGCGCACGCGGATGATTCATCCGTGACAGTTGTTACATCAGCCGTTAAGTTTTTAAAATGAAAGAGCGGCAATTTGTGTGCGTGCGTGGTGAGAGTGAGTGTGACTCCATTAGCTAAGGTATTACGGCAAGCCGTACAACATTTATCCGTAATAAATTACTATCTATTGTTATTATGTTGTTTGTATGTATATTGTTATTAACACTTATTTACGAGATGCTGCTTACTTCTTTGCTTCTAGTGACTTTACTAGTCGTTAAAATTAACTGTTACGAACTACATGTTGTTACAGTAACAAAGAAACTTGTCACTATTTAGATGACAGAAAATGAGGTGGTGGTGTTAATATGTAATTAATAATTACATTGGATTGGAGTAATTAAAAAGTTCTAGTAACAACAATAGAAGAATACAAGTAGATAAAAGTTAGGTGAAGGGTTAAGCAATAACTGTCAAAACAGCGTGCCATAAATTCTGCATACTTTTCTTCAGGCCATGTGCAGGCAGCCATAACCCATAACTGAGGATTAAATGCATGTGTGTGAGGAAAAAATATCTTATTTCATCTTACTAGATGTGTTATTTAGCCTATATCTATTAAATAATTAGATGGAAGTTAAACATATTATTAGTCAGTGTCAACAAAGCTTTATTGGCATACCTGTTTGGAGTATATACACAGTGCAGTAAAGTTACTTGTTAAATAAGGTGGACAAATGTTAGAAATAACAGGAAATATAAAAAATATAAGGGAAATCTCAGACAAAGTAAAATAAAAAAGTTTATTTGTAATTTTCTAATCGAATACTAATATATATATATATATATATATATATATATATATATATATATATATATATTTATTTATTTATTATATAATCAGTATTCGATTAGAAAATTCTAATCGATCGATTAGAAAATTACAAATAAACTTTTTTATTTGACTTTTGTCTGAGATTTCCCTTATATGTGTTATGGTGTCAGGACTAGATTCACCTCATCTTACATTATATCGGCTATGTGCCAGTTGCTTGTATGTTTCATCTGATCAATTTCACCAACCAACCAAAACATTTAGCAGTTTTACATATTTAGTTTTCATTTGTCAGTTGTAAAATGGTTGTAGTAAATAGCAGATCTGGCTAAACATTGACTAAAAACGTGTTATGAAAGAGTTCAGAAGTTCAGTGTTTCTATCAAAGCAACAGTAAAGCCTCAGTTTGTAGAGGCTAGAGCTCCACATGGATATCTAGCTATTCTCTGAATTTACTTCCAGCACATGTAATGCGAGTCATAAATCTGGATTTGATGTAAACATGACATTTTCTCAAGCTCCAGAGCTGGTGATTTGCTCCATGGGTTGGTGTTTAAGGTTTTGAGATGGCATGAAGTCTTTGAGATCCAGCTGTGGCGTTATGAATGTCTTCCAGGATGCGGTGTGCACCCTCAACACGCTCCAGACCAACGCCAGCGCTCTGGAGCAGGTGAAGAGAGAGAGAGGTCATCCTCAGCTCCAGCTGCAGGCCATGAGAGGCTTTCTCCAGCGGGCAGGACTCAAGGTATCCAACACAGCCACACGACACCAGAATTACTCACGACGGTATGACCAAAAGCCTTTTATAGTTTTATATCATGATCACTGTATTATCACAGATAATTGATCACTATAATGCTAGTAAATCAACTGTTATTTGACTTTTTTGGTTTCAGTCTTGGCAAATAACCATTCTTCCTTAACCGATTAACAATTCTTTTTTAAAATCTTGGTTGATAGATATATGCAAATTTGGTTTTGAAATATTTTTTTTGTGAATTAAGTTAATATTGTATAAAAATATTTGTTACTTTTCAGTGTATATGCGTACATTAAATTTATATAATTTACATTGCATTGGCTTTTGTATATTAAATAATGTGGTATTTAAGTCTATTTGTGAATTAAATGCTTTATAAATTAAAGGTGCTTAATTTTGTTTAATTATTGTCTTTTTTTTATTTGCAACTTAACGTAAACAAAATAAAAGAAACAATACTTAAATGATTGATAAGTCTGATATCACACTGCAAAAACAGCTTAATATTATTCATGTAATTAAAATAAAAACAACAATACTTAAATGATTGATAAGTCTGATATCACAGTGCAAAATTATTAATGTAATTAAAATATAAACAATGAAGCCATTATAAATAGTAAATATATGCCTAACTGACGGCACATCAGCAACTAAAAACAACTCAACTCTACTTAAAACCAAGTTCGTCCTACTCTTTTGACTTGTTGAAACATGTTCAAATCTGCATTTTAATTTCAAGTTATTTTTGTTAATAACCATTTAACTGATGTGTTCTGTGTGTCCTCAGGTAGAAGAACTTGATCGTCTCAATATTGTTCACGTAACTGGAACAAAAGGAAAGGTAAACAAGTTCACTGAGGAATTAATCACGGAATGAAGTTACAAAAGTTTTGTGAAATGCTGAATTTTTTCTTTCTTTTTAGGGTTCGACATGTGCCTTTACAGAACAGATTTTGAGAAACTATGGCTTCCGCACTGGATTCTACAGGTATTATAACCAGTCAAATAACTCAGTGTTTGGAGATAAAGTGTGTGTGTATAGTCTGTAGTGATTGTGGGAGTGGTATGTTTTTTTAACCTGAGTAGGTTTTGCGTAACTCTACTGTTCATTCATGCATGCGCATTGCACATACATATAAGTTCATGCTGAACTTTGCTTGATCTTTCCACTTAAATAAACCAGCTCTCATAGTAAAAGGTAAAGCTATGCGTTGCGTCAGTATTACCTTGTAAATGATGTAATCAATCTTTCCTAAGTTTTATTTAGATGAACTTTATCTTAAGCTTAATGATTTACATAATCATTGACCATTGTTCAACAGTAAGTTTTTATAGGGTTTAAACAAACAGTAGTAAAGTCATTACAAATACTACATTATCTTATGTCAGTTGATTGTTTTATATGTCTTCTTGATTTTTAGTTCACCTCATTTGGTGCAAGTGAGAGAGCGAATCAGAATCAACGGGCAGCCAATAGGAAAAGAGCTTTTCACCAAATATTTCTGGCAGGTGTACGGGCGACTGGAAGAGACAAAGGTGAGCCGGATGTTATTTTTCTCCATCCCTCCCTTTTGAAGTAAAAGTCAATATGCAATGTAGACTTTCACAACTCAAACTCCTTCCCAGTTACACAGTTTATGTTTATACACCAGACCATTTCTGAAAACTAATGGTAAAAAGTCATAAATCACCATGGTTCTGACACAATCCTGAACACATTAACATATGATGACAGTGTGAAATATGCTGATAGGTAAAGAAATATTAATATTTGCATAAATTAATATTAGAAGTACAGTCACGAAAATAGCCTGTTTGGTTCTGTCTCAGAGAGAGGATAGGAAATGGCCATGCAAAATAGTGTTGTGAACACTTTTGGTGCAAGAAATTACACAAAAATAATAGAACATGAACCCTTTAAATTCCTTTGAGTGAAAATGTGCAAATGTCTGAGCTTTTTCCCTTGGAAGAAGATTAACATATGTGTTAATAGTACTTACTAGTAGCTTTTTGTACAATGATCTGGTTGCTTTCTCTACATCTTGAGTGTTAATGCTATAATTCCTATGAAAGGATTGCGTGTTTCCTGCTGACTGCTCCTCTGAGTTTGTGTCTGTACCATGTTAATTGTGTTAAGTGTAAATGTGAGCCGTCTGGTCACATAATTCCATAATCACAACAGCATGTCAGTCATGTGAGGAAGGAAACAGTGCCATTTGTATTATACTTGAACCTAAAATGTGTCTTTGCACTTTTAGATATCACTCATATTATTGCTGTGCTTTGCCATTTATGTAGGATACATGAATGTGAATGTTCAAAGGACTTTTGTGTATTAAGAGTTTGTGTTTGACCTTTCAGGATGCCAATGGAGGCAGCATGCCTGCTTATTTTCGCTTTCTCACCATTTTGGCCTTCCACGTCTTTCTTCAGGAGAAGGTGAGTAACATTACTGATCAGTATTACCTGATCTGTTTATTATAACAATTGAGCATGTAATGGAAGCCACATATATTCAGCTCAAGCATTTGATAGTAGGGATGCTCATTTCGGTTAATTTTCCCGACCGACAACCGGCGCTCGTTAATCGATTATTAACCGTTAACTGATAAGATTATAGAATTGGCTTTAAATAGCCTAAAAATAAAATTGACGCGTATCTGTGACCCATTAAAAATACCAAAAAAATATGTTTTTATCAAAGGGTTTATTTTAACGTGGAAAGTGCAAACAGCAGCATACAGAACAGATCAACAACAGAACCTGGATTCAGATCAAATTTCCACGCACCTGCCGCATTTCTGACAGTGACAACAGAGAAAAACAGAATAAAATAATATAAATAAAAAACATACAATAAGCCTAGAATAAATATATATATTTTTAGCTTAAATAATTAACAAATTACGATGACAAAAGAAAACACTGAATCAGTTTGAAGTGTTGAAAAAACGGCTCTTGTTTTTCTCCATCAGACTACGTTTTTCCGTCAAATAAAAATAGCAGGCCTACCTCAATCCACAGCTTGTCTAGTTTTTATTTTAAAAAGTAGCATTACAGTCTACATGCAGTTGTTGTGTAAGTCTGGAGCGCAGCCTGTGGACTGTTAGACCCGCGGCAGAAAACACCGTCTCCGATGGCACAGATGTTCGGGAACACAGAGATAACGTCTCGCTGGAATGGCCAGCTTCGGGAAGCGCCTTTCATTTGCTTGTGGGTGTTTGCTAAGCAAGTGATATTGCATTGTAGGCTACTTGCACTATTGCTTTATTTTAATACCCCGTAGCATATTTTGCAAGTAACTTTGTCGCCCTTTCTGTCCACATAGGCTAGTAGCTACTACTTTTCGCTCGCTTCATTTTGCTTCCTCAGGGAGAATGTCTGTTGGCGCGTGTGGTTGCGCATATCGACGCGCCCAGTGAGATAACAAATATTGGCTATATATAGTATGTTTTTTATTTAACCATGAAGCAAATATATATATAAAAAAGCTTTAAAAAAAATAAAACCGTTTAACTGATAGTATTAATCGGTCAAAAATTTTACTTTTGGTTAACGGTTAAACAGTCAATATGAGCATCCCTATTTGATAGTGATAGTTTTTAGCACTCTTTTATCATCAATGTCAAAGTGTAATAAGTTGTCTCAAAGATCATGACAGTTGTCCTTTTATTATAGATGCTGGTTATTAATTGAGCTAAATTCTCTATTTCTCGGTCTCTTGCTCAGGTTGATTTGGCTGTCCTCGAGGTGGGAATCGGTGGAGCGTATGACTGTACCAATATTATTAGGTACCAGAGCTCTGTTTACGAGTCTCCCTCCCTTCTGCTTCAGTGTAGCGTGTCTAATTCTCTCTTTGTGCCGCGTTAGCCTAGTTTCAACCATTTCATCTTCATTCGTCTGGCTTCATAGATTAAGCGTGATGCATTCCTCTCAAATCAACCAATCATTGATCTGCATTCTTCATAAGTTTATTGTATCTTCATTAGCTATATCAAACCAATACCATCACCAATCAAGTGCACAACAAATAAAGTTATTGTCTCCTAAAAGAAAGAACCGATTCTAAACTGCCTGAAACGAGTCTTCATTAACTCTAGTCTCACTTTCTGCACGAACCTATGAAGGTTTGTAACAAATTTTCATTATGCCAGCAATGTTCTTCATCGGCTGCTTGCATTCGATATCTACTTTGAACCGCCCTCAAACACTGAAGTTGTAGCTGACGAGGCCTGAAAGAGTTTGGTTCATGTTGTCAACAGTCATGCTCAATCGGCCCAAAGAAGGTTTTCCGATCAGCGGGTGAAGGTCTCTGCGTGTTACCGTCATTCCACCAGGCAAAGTGATTTGATTAAAGGAGCATTTCACCCATTTCAACATGAATCTTTATTGAAAGTAGATCATATATGTAGTCGAAATGTAAAATAATTTTTGAATTTGTTGCCCTCTTGACCGAGAAAAGACAGAAAATAACCGAAGGGTGCATTTGTATGAAAGACTACAACACCCACAATGCACCACATTGCACAGCTCCGCAAGCCACACCCACTAATCCGGAACTGCGCGCACATCAAAGAAATCATTCTTTCGTCAACAAGGCTAACGTTAGCTGCCACCAGAGTTTGAAATTCATTTCACGCAAAATTTCTAGTAAGTGATAATGAAAGTAAAGAGACACACCGACCGGTCTCGTATCTCTCACAGAGGAGCGGAAGCATAAACGGCAGATCGAGAGAGGAACAGGCCTGATTTTATGTTGTGTGTGGACTTCAGTCTTCAATGAGGGGCTGTTGGCTTATACTTTCGTTGTGTATTTGTTCATTTTACTATTAAAATGTTTAAATGTTCGCCGATTCCAGCCTCCTTCTTCCCACAACAACAAACCCCGTTAACGTTAAGTTACATTGGCAAATTCATTAGTGAATTACTCCTCGTTTGTATTTCTTTCTGAATATGGTGTATTACTGCATGATACCTGGATGTTCAGTCAGGCGAAACTATGGTGGTTCACATCACAACACAAACGTCCCTTCGTTGAAATTCTCTGCAGCAGACGGACTCTATCTGTGTCCGTAGCGCACAGCGAGAGCACAGGCACAGCAGTCCGCCTCAGCTCGAGCCAGTCCGGGCTCCTCGACCGCGACAGGCAGCCGCCTCCTGTTCCTCCATCAGCCTCAGCTGCTCTTCACTATATTGCGGCTCGTAAAGATAGCCACGAACATCGGATTCGAGCAGCAGACTTTCAAAATCCTCTTCTTCCATATCATGTATAGTTTCTTCAGTCATTGTCATACTTCCTATCTCCACAGCGCTCGTTAGCTTAGCTTCATAAAAACAAGATGGCGGATATTGATTTCGGTTTCTGCAAGTGAAGTCCCACCCACTGATCTGTAATAGGCCTGTAGGGTGAGTGGGTCCCACACCCTTGAATAATAATGAGCTAATGTTTGTAGTCTATACACTTTTCAATGAAATTTATCTTCCGTCCTATCGTGACGCAAAATGACGATATTTACGTCACGATAGGACGGAAGTAAAACACTTAAATCCTTTTTTCTCTCCATCTCATAAAAAAAACAAGCAAAATTCCACCATCATTATAATATATGACTGGGTTTCTAACAATACAAACCTTAATGCAAATGGGTGAAGTGACCCTTTAAATGAAATACATTTTCTCATATGTATTAACGATGAGTCGATTCAAATAAAATGAAATGTTTACAATTTATTATGTCAGGTAAATGTATCACGCCAATTGACCCTTCGCAAAGACCCGCCCTCCTTAGTTACTGTCGCTATGTTCCGACAAGCTATGCCGCTCTCATGGTCTCACCATGTTCTCACGCAGTGAAAAATACATCGCGGAGCAGAGAGGAGACTGACAACACGCGGACAGACAGGACAGACCAGGTTACTTTTCGGTTACTTTTGATATTAAACATAATAAACAAAGCCTCAGCTTTCAAATGTGGTCACTTTTTGAAAGAAATTTAAACAATAAATACCGTTTTGGGGCTCTTTAATGTGCCGTGACAGATCGCTGTAGAGCATCAGTTAAAGCTGCTCGTGATCCGATCATCTCTTCCTTCTAGTTCATTTATAGCATCAAATAAACATGAACGAACATAAGAAGTAATGTTGTTTTAAGCGCGGAAAGGCGTCAGTATATTCATTTTACCAAGTTCAAATCCTCCTAACTCGACTGGCTGCTCTTTCGGACAAAATGGCGGATGGCGAAGTATGATTGGTTAGAACACCTGTCAATCAAGCTCCACGCGAAGGGTCAATTGCATAATCGGCTCGATAATAAAAGATAAAAAGATAATAGATACAAACATCAAATGCTCTGAAATAGAGTTGATGTTGATTTCCTTTGTTCTCTCAGAGAGTTGCGCTCTCTTCCAGTTTCTCCACTCGTACAACTGTAAAAATTATACCATCGTAACTGTTCGTATCCCTGTGTTTCAAGCTCTGAGGAAGCAGTAGTAGACCAATCACGACAGACTGGGCCATCTGACCAATCAGAGCAGAGTAGACCAATCACAACAGACTGGGCCATCTGACCAATCAGAGCAGAGTAGACCAATCACAACAGACTGGGCCATCTGACCAATCAGAGCAGAGTAGACCAATCACAACAGACTGGGCCATCTGACCAATCAGAGCAGAGTAGACCAATCACAACAGACTGGGCCATCTGACCAATCAGAGCAGAGTAGACCAATCACAACAGACTGGGCCATCTGACCAATCAGAGCAGAGTAGACCAATCACAACAGACCGGGCCATCTGACCAATCAGAGCAGAGTAGACCAATCACAACAGACTGGGCCATCTGACCAATCAGAACAGAGTAGACCAATCAGGACAGACTGGGCCATCTGACCAATCAGAGCAGAGTAGACCTATTACAACAGACTGGGCCATCTGACCAATCAGAGCAGAGTAGGCCTATTACAACAGACTGGACCATCTGACCAATCAGAGCAGAGTAGACCAATCACAACAGACTGGGCCATCTGACCAATCAGAACAGAGTAGACCAATCACAACAGACGGAACCATCTGACCAATCAGAACAGAGTAGACCAATCACGACAGACTGGGCCATCTGACCAATCAGAGCAGAGTAGACCAATTACAACAGACTGGGCCATCTGACCAATCAGAGCAGAGTAGACCAATCACAACAGACTGGAGAATCTGACCAATCAGAGCAGAGTAGGCTCTCTGAAAGGAGGGGTTTGAAAAGAGACTGCATCCTTTATCCTACTGTTTCAGACACTGAGAAAAGAGTTGATTCTGCAATGCATATCATGAGAAATTGAAAGTTTTTATTGTTATTTATTTTTCACCTTGTATCCATGTAAACCTATTGTAGGAGCCTTCGAAAAATTAGGAACCTTTAAATTGCATAATAAGGGTACTTTAAATATTTACAAGAAATGACTACACTTTAAAGATTTAATTTGTTGAAATGTCTCTTGTGTTTCCTAGGCATCCCTGGGTGTGTGGGATCTCCTCTTTGGGCATAGATCACACCAGCATACTGGGAGATAGCATTGAGAAAATTGCCTGGCAGAAAGGAGGGATTTTTAAAGTGAGTATTTGTGTGTTGTGACTGTAAAAACTGAGTGTGTTTTAAGGTATTCAGTGTATGTGTGTTTATTGCAGCCGGGAGTTCCTGCGTTCACAGTCAAACAGCCTGATGGGTCAATGAAGGTGCTTCAAGAGAGAGCAGAAGAAATTGGGGTAAGAAATTCAAACATACTGCAGATACACAATTCAAAATGCAGTTCATTTGCTGACATTGTTCTCTGTTTTTCTCTCTCAGTGTTCGTTGTCAGTGTGTCCTGATCTGGATGAGTATGAGAGCGAGGGCTCGCTCAGGTTGGGTTTAGCTGGTCAACATCAGCGCAGTAACGCTTCTCTGGCTCTACAGCTCTCACACACCTGGCTGCAGAGACACTTCCTCACAGGTGTGTGTTTCTGTCTCTGTGGATTAGTTCACATCTCTTTTATATTGTCTATTATCAACTGTTTGTTCCTCAGATCCTGCGTCGTCGTCATCTCTAGTGGAGTTCAGCGGTATGAGTCCAGCTCCAGCTTTCCAGCCTAGTCCTGCAATGATCAAAGGTCTGTAAAAACATACTATACAGCCTTATTAAAAGCTTTGTTCTAAAACCTAGTGAGCAGACTTGATGTCTATTTCCTACATAGGCGGCTGCTTCTCAAGGCCCTGAAATACTCACTGTGAAGTTCTTTTTCGTTTTCCACTTAGGGGTAAAAAAAATGAGCGGCAATATACTATTAGCAAACATCCCAATGCTGTGCGCACTGCTGAGAGTGGAATTTAGATGAATATGTAAATATGTGCTGCATGCTTTCCTTTTAATAACAAAATAAACAAAAATTGACAATGTTGAGAAAATAGTAAAGAAACCATCTGATCATAGAAATGTGGATTTGTTTGCACCAGCTCTGCGATTCGGCTCTCCAGTCAAGTCACGTTTATTAATACAGCACTTTGTACAATGGATTGTTTAAAAGCAAGCAGCTTTACAGAATTAAACATTAGAAAACAGTGTCAGTATTGCTTTCAATTAAAATTACAGCTTACTACTATAAAGCAGTGTATTTGTTTTTGCTCGTATCTGACCTTAATTGACTGAACATAAGAGGTAAACTGGAGGATGTTTCCTTGTAAAATATTTCCTTGTGGCCTTAGACCCACACCTACCTGTTACATCATTATCATGGACTAATCGCAGTACAAAGGTGTTTACCAAGCCGTTTCGAACTCCCGAACCTCCAAACAAATGTAGTTTTTGCCTGATTTTGTTCAAAATGTCACATCTGCTGCTTTTAGCCCAGACATTAACCACTGTTACAAAATGACTAAATGGTCTTTAAGTCAATATACAATATATGATGTTTTGACAGGTCTTGCAGAGACTGAGTGGCCTGGGCGCAATCAGACGCTAAAACACGGCCCTGTGACGTATTTCGTGGACGGAGCTCATACCACACGCAGCATGCAGGCCTGCGTCCGCTGGTTTAATGAGATCGCAACTCATCATGAGAGAAATGCTGGGTGAGAAGGCCCTGATCTTTTTTTTTATTTGTGTTTTATAATAAACCTTCTATGGCTTCAAGACTAAAATCTTTAAACATACAGTACAAAAGAGAACTTACAGCAGTGGTGAAAAAATTTGTAGAATGATTAAGCGTAGCATCAGTTTTGGCACTCTCAGCTGATCCACATCTACCTAAAGGAATATGCCGCATTTCACTGTATACATATATAAGCTCCTTCGATATTATCAGCAGCTATTGCGTTTCTTCACGTTAACTGAAATAAAGTATCAAAAACTAATAAAAACTTAAAGCCCCACTAGGTAGGATTTCCGTTTTGGTCAAACAACGACCCCTAGAGTATTTAACGTTGTATTTAACTTGTATTTAACGTTACTGTCGTGAATACCACTCACGCAGAGCAGTCTCTTCACTCACGGCCTGATCCCCTCCACCCTGTATACCGGTCCCTGTTCAGTTGGGTGGAAGCTGTAACGAGTGGAAATAAGGTGCGTCCCCTTTAAGAGCTGCGTGCGCCCTGTTAATAACTGTCGGCAGTCTGTATTGTATGTGCGCCTCACACCCCGTAAGCTAGTTGTTTCTGTTTGATGCTCCTATTTTTGTCTATCAAGTAATGCTGTGGACGGTAGAACGCGTGACAGACAGTTACACGAGTTCGATTGGGGAATAAACACAACGTGGCCTCCGAAGATGTTTAAGTTACTGAGGTAACTTGAGGCAAGTTGACTTGTTCATCAACAAGAACGCCAGGTGCTTTTTAGCTCATATACAATATACAATATAAGCAATACTTACAAGTCCAACAGCATGTGAGGACGTGTTGGGGGAGGTGAGGTAGCGTATGTCGTAAAGCAGTCGAATTTTGTAGTTCTTTTTGTGCTCGGGTTACTACCCGAAGCATGAAGTTTAAAAGTACGATTAAAAACGCTACAGACTCCGTTAGGCTATGGCAGATGTGTCATTCAACCTATTGTAAGTCGATGTACCATCACAAGAGACTTGGAAATATATTATGAAGGTTGAAAAGTTACCTAGTGTTACTTTAAATATATTTTTAAAAAACGAATAAAAGCGAGAAAAAAATTATACATTGTGAATGCTATAATAGTATATTAATGAAATAACACTGACCTACGGTCAGCCTTGCAGTGGATCTTAAACGTTGCATAACTGGGGATAGCTGGTAAATGTGCTGGTGTTTAATGTTGTGTGTGTTTGCAGGGGTTCGGTGGTGAGGGTTCTCTTATTCAACGCTTCAGGAGAGAGAGACTGTGCTGCCATGCTCAAACTGCTCACAGTGAGTTATCAAGTCATGCTTTTTAATCATGTTACTCTTCTAAAGTAACCCAGAGACTCATTTTTAAATGCTGTATGTTTTAGCCCTGTCATTTCGACTTTGCCGTGTTCTGTCCGAACATCACAGAGGCCATAGCGACCTGTAATGCAGGTAAGAGATGCTTTCAGTCCTGTCAGAGATCTCGTCCAGCGTGTCCAAACTCAGTCCTGGAGGGCCACTGTCCTGCAGTGTTGGGCTCCAACTTGCCTGGAAGGTTGTAGTATGCCTATGCATGGTGTTGACGTCTTTTATTTGTAGTTCTGTAAAGCACTTTGGTCAGTCAGTGGCTGCTATAAAATGTGCTATATAAATAAAATGAACTTGAACTTGCCTAGTAAGACCTTGATTAGCTGGTTCAGGTGTTTGATTGGGGTTTCAGCTAAACTTTGCTGGGCAGTCAGTGGCCCTCCAGGAGCAGGATTGGACACCCCTGATCTAGTCAATCAGCAAGACGGGTGATAACTATAAATGTTATAGCTGGATCATTTAGGTATTTTAATCAGGACTGCTTAAAGAACCTGGTGTTTTTAACCACCACAGCTTAAGCACTCTTTTAAATTCAAGTATGCTGTCTACCTAAGCCACATGATTGTTTCATTCCTAATGCTAATTGTGAGCAACAAAATTATGCCTTTTAGGCCCAAAATGTGAAGCACAATCATGCAATCCCATGATGCATTGAAATGATATTGAAGATTTTCATTAATATTATGATATATGATTTAATGTATAATAAATTCCAAAAACATTTAATAAAATTATAATAAACTTTATATATATTTATTTGATATTTATTTGTGCCTTTTTAAGCACTGAAAGCTTGTTTCCAACCGAATAAAAAAATAAAATAATAATTGCGACTTTTTATGTCACAATTCTGAATTTTTCCTGCAATTGGGAATTTACATCGTGCAATTCTGAATTTTCTTCTAACTGAGATATTCGCAATTGTGAATTATAAAGTCTGAAGTGTGAGATATAAACATTCATTTGCAAGAAGTCAGTCAAGTCAAGTCAATTTATTTATAGAGCACAACATAAACACAATATTTGTTGATCCAAAGTGCTTTACAGATGCTCAAATAGGTTAATAGAAAAACTAATAATAATAGACTAATAAAAAAAACATTTCTACATACAAATACGCGGTGTAACATACACAGTCACTGACTGTCACAGACAATAGTTCCCACAATTGTGAG
Organism: Chrosomus eos; assembly: GCA_036326025.1. Lineage (NCBI taxonomy): Eukaryota > Metazoa > Chordata > Actinopteri > Cypriniformes > Leuciscidae > Chrosomus > Chrosomus eos. Next base: position 9,254,700 of record CM070834.1, read on the forward strand.
TTTATATCTCACGATTTTGAGAAGGCCAGTATTGTGAGATAAAAAGTTGTAATTATCTTTAAAAAAAATTTTTTATTCTATGATGGAAACGAGCTTCCATAGAAAAAAGATGCTTGGGAATATTTCAGTAAAATTTAAATACACCCCCATCCCCCCCAATATTTGCATTTGAGTTTTTTGCTTTTTTGAGTAATATGAGAATATTTCTGAGAATATCAGACTTGTGAGTTTTAGTTCAGCCTCTCATGTGCTGTTTTTTTATAAGTGGCTATTAATATTTTAAATCAGTCTCTTATGAGGTTTTATGTCAGTTAGCATGCTGCCTTACAAAGTCATTTTTGTGCTAGTGTGGAAAGTTGAGTGTATTTTACTAACATACTCTGTCCTTCAGATCAACAGAACTTTAACGTTTCCGTGGAGAACATGCTCACACGTTGTCTGGACAACCAGCAGAGCTGGCGCATTATGAATGGCCAGGAGAAGAAGCCAGAGGCGGAGCTTCTGATTGGGGGAGGTTTGCCTTTAGTGGCAGAAAGGCACAGCGACACACTGGTGTTTCCCTGCATCCTCAGCGCCCTGCAGTGGATCAGTCAGGGAAGAGACTCGGTTCTGTCAGACCCGAACAGATGCGTCATACCCGTTAAACCGAGCATAAACTCGAAAGCCGCGCCGTTACGAGAGGCCGTGAACATACACGTCCTCATCACAGGTAGCTTACACCTGGTGGGAGGGGCTTTAAAACACTTGGACCCTGCTTTAAACTCATAATGGACGTATGAGCATCAGACAAACACAGCAAGTGCGCCACCTAGTGCCTAAACCCTGTCACACTACAGTTCAGTCTGAGAAGATTTACTGCCCGAATGAAATCATGACAGCTTTTCCTAGAATCCAACATTTGATGAGAAGAGCATCAAACATTGAGCGTTCATCGGTTTATGTAAAGAGCACATAAATTCAAAACTACTTGAGCTGTTCATGTTTACTTTGATTCGAAGTGCATTGTTCATTTTCTGTGTAAGCTTCTTTGTTTTACATTTCAATTTGGATGTTTTTAACCGGATCTTTCCATTCATGAAATAGAAAGTAAGGTTACTTATCCATCACTGTTTGTGTCATTTTTTTATTGCACTGAAAGAGTTGTGCCATATATAAAACACTGTTCACTAATAATGTAATATTAATGTGTAATTTCTAACACATGAATGGGAAAGTTTGCATTCATACGTTCAAGTGTATGCGAATTGTTCAAAGCATTTCAACACTGAGGTGCCCACATCGGCTCATAGTAAATAAATAAGTTAAATGTTTTGTGGGTGTATATACATCAGGGGACTGTGGTGTATAAAGTGTTTTCCATTAAATCTGCATATGTTTAATTCAACTTTTTGTAGCATTGTATGTACTGTAGTTGAGATGGGAGGGTGCGTACTAGTCTAATAAAAACTGCTATCTTCATTTTTTGTGAAAGATTTGATAATTATATCAAAAATGTGACTGACTATTTTGATCAATAAAAATGCCACTCTTGTCTTAAACTGCCATAGAGTGCTATTAAAACATCTTAAAGTACTGTACATACCACAGATGGAAATTGAATAAAAACAATGTGACGATTTTTGGTCTGTATTGTTCAATCATATTTATATTAATGTACGTATCATACACATATTAATGTCTAAATGTACGTTGTTTAATTCCCAGTTGAGCAAATGAGATATAATATATGCACACATACATAGTACAATAACGGTTTTGAAATATATATTGACTGTAAAGTAGTCTTACGTAAGACTTCCGGACGGTAGGAGGCGGTCGAGGTTTTCTTGCCGCGGTGGAGTGTCGGGAATCCGCAGAGGAAGCAAGGATGCAGCGCGACAAAACCGGAAGCTCCGCCGGCGCGGAAAAGTACGAATATTTTAATAAATTTCTATCTCTTATCAGTCATTTAAAGTATTAAAACATGACTTTTGTTTATCTTGAACATGTCAAGCACCCAGTTGTACTGGTTAAATATATTTAGCCTTTTAAACGACGCTGTAAAACTGATATTTCTGTGTGTGGGTCTGGTTTTGTGTCTATCGGGCCCGAAATAAACAACATGAAATCACCCACAACCAAAACAGCCTCATAGAAGACTAAATATTGTTTTAATTAAAACAGAAGTTTGCCAAACGCGTCTGTAAGAGTATTGTTAAGTAGTTATCTCAATGTAAGAACGATAGAAGGCAATGCGAGCTCCTCGCCGGGTTTAATAACAGTCTTGTGTGTGTTAGGCCGGACAGAGAGACGGCCATCATGTCGAAATACTATGATGGGGTCGAGTTTCCCTTCTGTGATGAATTCTCCAAATACGAGAAGCTGGCGAAGATCGGCCAGGGAACTTTTGGGTGAGGATTTAATGCTTGTGTAACGGTTGATATGATGACTATGTGGGTCATTTTGAATAAACCTCTTGTTATATGTGATTGCTGTCTGGCTCATCAGTGAGGTTTAGTGGATCTCTGATGTGTTTTATCTGTGTAGGGAGGTGTTCAAGGCCAAACACAGACAGACGGGGAAGAGGGTGGCTTTGAAAAAAGTACTTATGGAGAATGAGAAAGAAGGGGTGAGAACATGCAGCTCCATCCTACATATATACACACAGCCCTTTTATTGCAATATGTATCTTGATTAAAAAATCATTTCTCCTCAGTTTCCCATCACAGCTCTGAGGGAGATCAAGATCTTACAGCTGCTGAAACATGAGAATGTGGTGAACCTCATTGAGATCTGCAGAACAAAAGGTGAAGACATACACAGTCTGTTTAATAGGTCTTTCCGTGGTGCTGTCACAAAAAAGATGCGCAGCTGTTTTTACACGAAAATGCCACATCGATGTGCTAATATATTAATTCATTTAGTATTTCCGTCTAGACAAGCTGGTTTGGTTAATATCAATAAGACCCTCAATGGACAGACTGAGGACATTTGTACACTATTAAGTATTGTTTATCTTTTTTTATGAGGTGATGTACCTACAGTACTATACAAATCGACTTTTAAGACGTCCTTCAGGCCCTTTCACACCAAGAATGATAACTGTAAAGATAACTACAACATTAATTATTAGCATCCACATTAATGGATGAAAATGTTCTGGTTATTTTTAGGCGCTTGCTGCAGTTTAGTGATCTGCTGCTTTTAAATGCTCAAACTCTTTAAATTCAGGTGGATTCTAATGGGCTCTATGCACGGCGGTGCATGACATATTTCCGGTGAAATTTAAGGATGCTTGATTACTTCCGCCGATCGTAGAGCGCTGCTATGCCGAGAACTGATGTGGGATTCTATACTCTTTGACTATACGCTAAAGAAACATTAGTCACAAAACGGCAACCTCTCATTTTGTTTATGCTTTTTTTGCTTTATTTTAAATAAAAATAACTATCAACTATGATATGGTAATCAAACAACTATGATATGGTAATATCTCCATTACCACTGTTTCAGCTAGAATTTGCAATAACGCAGTGCTATTCATCTGTCGTTGATAGAACTGCATTACATTTTTTATTATTATTCATTTTGTACAATAAACATCTCCCATAATCCCGTTTACCTCCGCTTTAAATCTCCCCAACCGGAAACGCAAGAGCATCCTTCCGTCAAACGCGGAAGTTATGCGTGCATATAGTCCATTGGCTGTCAATTTTTTTATCGTTCATCTGCTGGATAATCATTCTGAAGTGATTCCAATGATATCATTTCTCTGTGTGGTGTTGTCATTATAGCTGTGATGTGAACGTCTCTATTCTCAAAGAATTAGAACAATTAATACTTAATTCTTAAAAGTTTTCAGCATTTGTGTGAACATCCCTATGCAGTAATCATGGAAAACCAATGAGAATTAATGAATTAAATGAGTCTATGACTTGTGTTGATGTTACTGAACCTATATCAATAGACACTGTTAAATGACCATTATGTCTAGCTTTTGATTGAAGGATTATAATGTCAGTATCAGAGTTTATTCTGCTTGCTTTTTCTCTCCAGCCACCCAGTTTAACCGCTATAAGGGCAGCATCTATCTGGTGTTTGATTTCTGTGAGCATGACCTCGCTGGACTGCTGAGCAACGCTAATGTTAAATTCACCCTGGCTGAGATTAAGAAAGTCATGCAGATGCTGCTGAACGGACTTTACTACATACACAGAAACAAGGTAAGACGTGGCAATTTACATGGCAGGTTTCCCAGATTATCTGAGGTAAATGTAACTTCATATTGTAGGAAGCAGGCACAGGGTTGTCCTCATGTTTATAGGCTCAGACTGAAGTGTTTTGTATATTTGTGTCAGATCCTCCACAGAGACATGAAGGCTGCCAATGTTCTGATCACCAGAGATGGCGTTCTGAAGCTGGCTGATTTTGGTTTGGCCAGAGCGTTTAGTTTGGCCAAGAACAGTCAGGGGAACCGCTACACAAACCGAGTCGTCACACTGTGGTACCGACCACCTGAACTACTGCTGGGTACGTGAAGTACAACCCTGTTGAGATTCATTTCCATTCATTCTCGTATTCCACTTCCTTTCCCAGTGGTAAATGGAAAACCGATCCTGTTGACAAAAATATGATGATAAAAAGTGTAATTAGCAGGTATTGCCTGCTCACTGAGAATTAAGAACACAAAGAATTGATTCATATATGATTTTGCACATATGCTGTTTTCTCAATATCACTTGGCTGAAGCACTTTCTCTCAGGCTGCATCTGAAATCTACTATATAGGAGTATGTAACAAAAGAAGTGTGTCTGAATTCTCACTCAGTACTCATAATAGAGTAGATAAAAGTACCCTGATGACCTACTACTATCAGTGAGATTCTGAAGTGTGCATACGATAAACTCTTTACTATCCCATGAGGCCACGGGAGAGGATTTATGAATGGAGGTGAAGCAACTGGGACTAGGTCACATGATAATGACAACATGGTGAATGTAGTACGTCCAGATTACTTTCATTCATACATTCATACTATATAGAACGCACTTTTTTAGCGGTGGTGAAGTAATTACTAAAAATAAGTACTCAAGTGAGTATGCGATTTCGGACGCTGTCTCTGTTTCTGTCACATATCATGTGCATGTATGTGAAGAAGAGAGAGGTCAACGTAACAAATAAAGGTAATTAAAAAGAGAGTTGACGGGTGAACTTTTCCACTGTTTATCAACTGTGACAGGAAATTATGTCATTCTTTTAAAAGGCTCCTGTTTTTGAATAGAATTGAACTTATTGTTTTCCTTTTTTTTTGTGGGATTAAGTTGATTGTTTCTCACTTTGTGTATTTGTTTGTTTTTTCCAGGGGAAAGAGACTACGGGCCTCCTATAGATCTGTGGGGTGGAGGGTGTATCATGGCGGAGATGTGGACCAGAAGCCCCATCATGCAGGGCAACACAGAACAACATCAGCTCACCCTCATAAGCCAGCTCTGTGGCTCTATTACTCCAGAGGTGACACACACACACACACACACATTAGAGATCCATTAACATCTGTTGTGGGTGATCAGATCACAAATAGTCAACCGAGAACGATTAACTGTTTTATCTGATATTAGCATGTTTTTAAATGTGTCTGAAGTGTCCATTTGTGATCTGGGGCCCTATGTATAAAGCCACTTAGCAACTAGAGGTGTGAACCTATACTGGTCTCACGGTTCGGTTCGATTACGATTATCATGTCATCGATTCGGTTCAATTCGATTATCGTGATGCATTGCGATGCACCGCATCCTTAATTTTCAATTTTACTTCAAAAGTGATGTATGCGTGCTCGCGCGCGTGAGTGAGTGTTCGCCTGTTCAGGAAGTCGCAGTGACAAAAACAGAGACATTCCAGTTTAAGTTTCATGGGACTAAAGCCTGTTTATGCCATTAAGAAAATGAAATTCTTTCAAAATAATTTTGTTTTAAAGAAATGTTCATTAAAAGCAGTGCTCATTCATCAGTGTAGGTTACCCTGGAGATGCGCGCATCATCAACCGTCACCGAGTCCGCTGTTGAAGACGATCATCCATAATCACGCGAAACAACACAATAAGTGTAATTTGACCATCGGGTGCGGAAGGGTTGCCATCTGTCCCGGTTTGTACCGATTCCCGGGACACTGAACGTCCCGGTTTTCGAAAGGCTACGTGAATGTATAATGTTCAAACCGTGTTGCGCGTGCACGGAGAGAGCGAGACCTTGCGTGTGTGCCTCAAGAAGCGCATGTAACTTGCATGCTCATATGTAAGAATGTTTAATTACTCTCACTCGCGTCTCGTCTCCCTCTGCCAGCAGTGTTTGCTACCGCGACAAAGCACATACGCGTTAAATGACGTCAGAAAAGCGTCAGTACATTATAACCGGTTATGGTCTATTATTACTGAACCGAAACCGAATCGTCCTCGTCTGCATCGCGGTGCATCGAAGAAACGATTAATTTTGACACCCCTATTAGCAACTTAGAATTACACAATTTTACTCTTAATTTTAAATTTAGGAATAAATTTGATTCGTTTTCTAGTTTTATTTCTTAATAGTTTCCCTCCAAACCATCATTCACAGATTCAAAACTTGAATCCATGATAATTGATGTATTTGCATATTTTGAACATGTATTCTGTGCTATCTCAGGGTTGGCCCGGTGTGGATAAGAAGTATGAACTCTACCAGAAGATGGAGCTTCCTAAAGGTCAGAAGCGGAAGGTGAAGGACAGACTCAAAGCTTATGTGAAAGACCCGTACGCTCTGGATCTCATCGACAAACTGCTGGTTCTGGATCCGGCTCAGAGAATCGACAGCGACGACGCTCTCAACCACGACTTCTTCTGGTCCGACCCCATGCCCTCTGACCTCAAAAACATGCTCTCCACGCACAACACCTCCATGTTTGAGTACCTGGCACCGCCACGCAGGAGAGGTCACATGCCTCAGCAGCCAGCCAATCAGAACAGAAACCCGGCCACCACCAGCCAATCAGAGTTTGACAGGGTCTTTTGATTGAATAAGTCACGCTCGGACTGTCTGTGATTGGTCAGGAAGGACTAAAACTTTAGTGGTCTCACTCAATTATGAATTATAATACTTTTCCACAGATATTGCTTCCTCATAGTGATGTGTTGGACATCTATGAAGTAGGCAGATACAACTCCTGTGTTTGCACTTTTAGTGCTTACAAAAAACACTGACTGAGGATGAGATGAGCTTAATTGATATGACTTGATGCTTTACTACCAGAGCTGATCCAGGAACAGCTTCAGCACTGAGATATTAGTGTCTTGTGCTGCCAGTGCATTGTGGGAGAGAGAAAAAAGTGTTGTTAGTGTTTGCATGGTCAGGTTTCTGTTTTCATGCACAGATTCAGTCCTGTATTAGATGCAAGTCTCCTGATAAGATGATTTTGTATTGAAAAGCTATACTGCTTTTTTGTAGGAGACTTTGACATTTATTTAAAGCACTGGTTAACTTCTCTTCAGATTTTATTTTATTTTTAATTTACGTTCTTGTTATTTTTAAAGATGGTTTTATTTGTAAGATCATGTGTTTGGGTTCTTGGTGTTTAAGTTACTTGTAAGTATAATACACCAATAAAACTTAAATATTTCCCGCCATTCATTTTTTACTTGGGTGATGTTGATGATATAGCTACAAGTAATGTTCACAGGAAAACCTGTCCTCAGAAATCTTCGAACGACTGTCCATCATTTTCCACTCCTTTCCCTGCCTTCAAAATACACAGCCACGCAGCCAAGCCTACTATGGTAAACCGTTATAACATTTAATCCTTAAAACCTACTAGTCTCTATTTTCATGCTACTAGTACTTATTTTTCTAGATACTAGTATCTATTCCATTAAGTCCTAGTACTTATTCATAAGCTACTAATGCTTATTCTTTAGGTATAGTGCCTTTTTAAAAGATACTAGTTATTCATTAGATTCTAGTGCCTATTAAATTGGTACTAGTACTTATTAGATACTAGTACTCATTCATTAGGTACTAGTACTTATTCAATAGATAAGACTGTAGTACCTATTTATTGAATCCGTATTAGCATAGCTAGATGTTTCTTCTGCTAAAGCAGCGTTTTGTGTTATACTAGGCTGTACAGAAAAATACATGCAAGAAAATGTAAATCCGGTTTACAAGCATATTTGAATATCGCATGCTATTGGGCAACAGGCCGGTGGCGGCCCAATAGCATGCGATATTCAAATATGCTTGTAAACAGGAATTACATTTTCTTGCATAGAGAATCTGATAGAGAAACATCCAATTCCATGTGTATTTTTCTCACTGTGGCGCGGCGACGCTTCGGTGCACACACGGCCGTAAGTCAGGCTACGTTTACACCGTTTACACATAGCCGGGTATGTAGAAACGAATATTTCTCCCTAGGAGAACCTATTTTTACTCGTGTTGTTGTTGCTCTATCGTATTTTCTGAGTCGGTACATATTGACTTTCAACAAACAGAATAAGACAGTTCAAGCAACAACAATGAACGGAGACAGATGGAGAACAGACACGAGAATTCACAGACATAAAGATCAAGAGAAACAAACAGAGGAGCGCACCACAGTGTATTGTAAGTATTTTATAATATAACATTAAGTTTAACTGTAGAGTGTGAGTGTATGATTTCACTTCAAATAACATGGATGGCCAATAAAATTAAAGAAAGTAAATCGATGTAAACTGAGAACAGTGAAAACCCTCCTTACCGTTTTACAAAAATAGAACTGAATTAAACAACAGCTCCACCCATGTGAAGAAGGGCTCACTCACACTCATAGAACACAGCGTGCCGAACCGAACCGAACCGGGCCGTGCAGTGGAAAAGCGCCATGGAGAAACATTTTACATCTTTCCTACATATAAATGAATACATAAATAAATGTATAAATAAATAAATAGATGTAGACGTAAATGCATATATACATAAATAAAAGTGGAAATAAATAAATGAAAAAACTGAAAATATTAATGAAAATATATAATTATACATAAATAGGGAAATAAAAGTATAAATAGTCATTCATTTTTTTTATTTTATATTTCTTCGCGTACTTATTCATTATTCATTTTTTATTTTTAGAGGTTTGGTCCTCCATAGTCGTCACACATTTTCCGAAATGAATTGAGAACATCAATCCCACTGTCAAGTGCACCACACACACACACACACACACACACACACACACACACACACACACACACACACACCCGCGCGCGCGTGGCTGAAAAAGATAACCACGCCTTCTAAAACTCTGAGGAAGTTTAACAGACGCTCTTTAAAAACTCACTCAGTCTGTCAAAACTCACTTGTTAAAATGGACTGGATGTGTTTCTGTGTGCTGTCGATATCATGGATTTCGTGTGTTTATTCAACAAAACTGCATTATGATGCTCGAGTGACGGTGAAAAACGAAGGTAAGCGAACATTTACTTGTTATATTCTCAAAATCATCGTTCTGTGAAGAAACTAACTACACACACAATATATATATATATATATATATATATATATATATATATATATATATATATATATATATATATATATATATATATATATATATATAAATAATATTATATTATATATATATATATATCAGAGGTGGGAGACTCGAGTCATATGACATATAGACTTGCTCCTTGTGACTTTAGACTTGACTCGGACTTGTGCCTATTTACTTGAAATGACTTGTGGAAAAACATTTTTTCAATTATTGTGATTTTTTATATATTTAAGAATGAACTATATATTTTCCAATAAGTCGGCGAACCGCTAGGCGCTATCAGGAAGCCGCTTGCCGCCTGCCAAAACAGCAGATCCCTCCGCGGACACAGCAACAACATAAGAGGGAGCGCGAGCGGTAAAGCACTCACTATGTGTGTGCGGGTTGAAGGAGAATAAAACGATTCGCGGCCGCGGGACTCCCGCAAACTAGAAATATCTATGAATAAAAACATAAAAACTAATACATTTTTATTCATCTGTTGCAGAAAAGCAATAAGAAATTCTATTTCTAACAAAATAGAAACGATTGACAGGCCAGATCTATTTCTAACAATTTGCAGCATTAAACGATGCAGCCAATCACAGACATATGTGTTGATTTCTTGAACGCAATAATGGCCAATCAGAAGCATTTACGATGGACTCCCCTCACCGCTCAAAACGGACTTTTTGTTCAGAGCTGAATTCTGTATGCTGGCAAACCCTTTAATTAT
>CM070834.1:9269957-9299957 GCA_036326025.1 Chrosomus eos
ATGAATATTATGAATAATTAAACTCTCTTTTAGAAAACTGGGGGCATTCAGTTCCAGCATTGATGTCTCAAACTATTCCTGTTCCTCTGGCTTCCAAAGCTTCTGTCTTTATAGTTCGCAAAAACATTGTCAGAATGGAGATTTATGGCAGGCAGCATCTCTGAATTCTCTCAGATCTGTTTACAACTGATATTTAAATAGATCTGAGGTGAAAGTATAACTGTACTGGTTATTGGCTGACAACTTGTGATGGGATCAGGACTGTGGAGTAATGACCTCAGTCAGTACAGGACCTATAGTTTAAAATGGCCACTTTATTGCATTATTATACTTTCTTTTAAAAAAAAATTATTTGCAACTTTGTAACTTTTCTGATATTTTATCAATACAATTAATTGTACTTTTGTATTAATGCAATAAATAATGTTTATTAGAGCTTAGTTTCACGTATTGTTGTGTCATTATGCACAATTACACTTTTGAGTTACCACAGCTAAGCTTATAGAAATGCCCATTAGCAGGCTTATGTGTTTCCATATGGTTCATTGTCATGTGATCTCTATTTGGTGGCTCCTTGAACTGATTTTTGTAAATAAAGCTGCTTTTCTGAAACCTCATTTGAGTGTACGTGATTTCAAACAAAGCTTTCAAAAGTAGTTTGTTTGGTAAACTTCTGTAAGTGAAGAACATTGCCTTCACGTGTTGCATTTAACTCATACTGCATATAATTTATTTGTACTAATATTATTATTAAATATTAATTAATTGCTATAATGATTTACTTTGAAATAAAACCAGTCAATACTGAGTGTGGCAAACACGCTGATCTGACAAAAGCAGATCTTTAATGGAGTGTGTGCACTAGATGGAGCTGTAGCTTCTCTTTTATTCTGCGAGGATGAGCTTCAGCTGCCGGTATTCAAATTCTCCTGCCAAAATTATATTTCATCGTTGTTCATGAGAGCGCAATGACAGCTAATTTCATTTAATTCAGTAAATGTAAGTCTTCCAAATATCTATAATTATATATCACCACGTCATATGTTATATAACATTTTGTGCATAGTGCAGGAAGTTGATCTAGCAAAAAAACAAAAACAAAAAAACACCATAACATCACACTGAATTGTACATTTGGATTTTAAATTTAATCCAGTATTTAATGTGATGTTTTTGCCATTCACCTGACTACAATAGTTTAACTTCTTATTAATGGCAAGACAAAGCCATTTATGTCAAACCACATTATTATTATTATAATTAATAAGCTTTCCTTATGGCTTAATACATGGTTTTCATGCACAACAGTTTGATCACTGGCTCAGTCACGCTGTGATCGGTCAAGAGAGAGAGAGACTGATTGAATTCGAGGAACCTTTAGTGTACTCATCCAATTACAACATATATTGTAATAATTTAACAAATTTTTCAAACTGAAAAACAAAAAGATTTTAAATGTCTAAAATATTACCTGGAGAATATTTGGTTTCATTTAATCTTGTCTGTATCTTATACCCAACTTCAAAGTACCTATGTATAAACCTGAAGAGAAACATTTGTAGTGGAAACTCCTGATTTGAACAGCTCAACACATGAAGACTTAAGAGAATTACATCAGTGTGTGACTGACATCAACAGGCCTAGACAGGCTGGGTGAAATACAGAAGACTATTCATTAACTAATGTTAACTAATGAAACCTGATTGTAAAATGTTAACACGTGAGTGATATAAAGTTGTATTTTGCTTAAAATGGAATGTTAAATAATGGCTACATCTTTTACCTACATTCATTTGTGTTAAGTGTATACAAAAATGAAATGTTTGTTTGTATCCATATAGCATGTGTCACAGTTCATATGAAGGATGACGGAGATGAAAGTAGAAATAACACTTTCTTTAATAAAGAGAACTCAGAAACAGGCAAACGGGTGAGACAGCGTGTAAAACACAACAAAACCGGACACTGAACAGAAGACAGGCAGGAACTTAAATACACAGTGATAATTACAAATGACAGGCAGCTCTGAGGGAGGTGATCAGTGTCCATGGATACAGATTGGTGGTGGGAAACTCAGACTGGGGAACACACGTGGCAAATCAAAACAGACAGAAAGTCCAAAGAAGCCTATTGGTGACATAACGCCCCCCTCCGGCAAGGCGCGTCCTCGCGCCGTAACAAAATGACGGAGGGGGGACCGGAGGAGGTTCTGGTGGTGGACGAGACGATGAGGAAGTGCAGTAGAGAGGCTGGAGTGACAGGCTGTCAGGGACGACGACGATTCCCTGACGGCACAGATGGAGATTGGCTGGTGGCGCAGACCCAGAGCCGTCCAGTACCGACAGCCCACGGCAGAGTAGATGGAGGGAAGAGACCAGATGGCGAGGAGACTGACAGTAGCTGGGGAATGACCGACGGAGGATCGGCGGCAGGATCCATCGGCGCAGACGGAGAGCCAGTGGACTCCAACGACGTCGCAGGATTAGGAGACCCCGACGACATCGCGGCGACGAGTGCTGGAGATGGAACCAGAGTACCCGAGAGCAGAGGCGGAGGTGGAGTGAGGGTGGACAGAGGTGACGCCGAAGAGAAGGAGGAGCCCGCTGAAGCCAAAGGGGTGGAGGGATGGAGCGTAGCGGGCGGACGGACCGTAAGTCCGCGGCGAAGGCAGAGTGACGACTGACCAAGGGAGAGCCGGCAGGACGAGGGAACCCGCTGCAGCAGATGGTTTGAGGGTCTCTGGTGGAAGCGTAGGTGGGAGGAGCCAAGACGGAGCCGGCAGGTCGACAGGCCGAGATGGAGTGCAGAGGACCGAGGCTGGAGGCGAAGCCATAGGATCCTCATGTACAGGCGCTGCGGATGGTGGGCTGACCTGCAGCTCGACGTCGGGGGAACTCCTCGGAGACGGTGCAGGGCTGCGCACATCCAGCAGCGGCGGGGCTGGAGGACTGACTGAGATGGGTGTCAAGATGGTATTGAACTGACAGATGACAGGGCAGATACAGTCTCTGGACAAATCGGAAGACGACGAATATGCAGATGATGGGTGGGATAGAGCGGGAAAAGTAGCTTCGTCACTGAAGTTCATCAGCCAGTCCTCTTGTTCCATAGATTGGGTCCCCTCGTCCGCAGATGTTGTGGGCTCACACCCCTGGTCAGACTCCTGTTGGACCTCCTCCTCCGGGGCGAGGATCAGCTCTGTCCTCTTCGTCTCAGGCTCTGGCTGACACGTCGCGGCGGGTGGTAGCTCACCGTCTGCCGGGGGCACGCACGGGATCTCCGCGGTCGAGGGTGGTAATCCGGGCTCTGAGTCTGGCTGTATTCTGGATCGGGCTGCGACGCTCTCCAGACACCTAATGATGGCCTCCTTCCAGTTCAGGTTCGAGGTGTCTGGGAGGTCGATCGGATGGTGGAAGTTTGCCCCGATCCAGAACAGGGTCTTCAGGGTTTCGTCGTCAAGGGGGCTGGTGAGTGCAAGGTAAAAGAAGTTTGTGGTGAAAGACAAAAAATCCTGGCTCTTCTGAGCTAGGGCGATGAACTCAAAATCCATCTTGTTTTTGGTCCGGTATTCTGTCACAGTTCGTATAAAGGATGACGGAGATGAAAGTAGAAATAACACTTTCTTTAATAAAGAGAACTCAGAAACAGGCAAACGGGTGAGACAGTGTGTAAAACACAACAAAACCGGACACTGAACAGAAGACAGGCAGGAACTTAAATACACAGTGATAATTACAAATGACAGGCAGCTCTGAGGGAGGTGATCAGTGTCCATGGATACAGATTGGTGGTGGGAAACTCAGACTGGGGAACACACGTGGCAAATCAAAACAGACAGAAAGTCCAAAGAAGCCTATTGGCGACAGCATGTCAGTCCATTGAGGTAAATGAGATCAGCCTCTGCTCTTATTTCAGATCCAGTGTTGAAACCACACATTACATCAAATCGCAGTATCTTATTGTTTGAAATAACAAAAATGTGTGAGCGATTTAAGACTGTTGCTTTTAATGTATATTCTGACTTCCTGAGTCATATGAATGTAAGAAGGCTCTTTAGTTACTTTGTTAGTTTAAAATGTTGGTCAATAAAAAGTAATAGATGAGATATCCTGTGTCTGGCCATTTTTAGGTAAATTTAACCATCTCTGAATAAGTAATGTTTAATTATTTCTATTGACTTAGTATTATTATTTAAAATTAAGTAGATAGACTTTTGCCTGCTAACAATACAGTAATTATTACTCAATTTTACTCAAAGTAATTAGCTGTGTAATGTATTGAGAAATATTAGGTAAACTTTACCTAATTTTGTTTAGTGTGTCATAGCCATTAAATGTAGGAACTCTTTACTCAATAATCCTTTTGTATGTGCAGCAGACAGTTCACCGCGAGACTTCAAACTACAGGAGCAGCAGGTAAGGTTAAGCTAATATGGAAAAGTTACATTTATCCTACCATGCTACTGTAAAAGTTGCGGCAGCATGCGAGTTATGCTTAACTAAAAATAAAAGTATAACTGGATTTCAGACAATGTCATCAGTTTTTATCATGTGTAGCTTGGGGAAATTCATCTAGTGAAATGAAATCTTAAAGGATTAGTTCACTTTTAAAAAACTTTTGCTGATAATTTACTCACCCCCATGTCATCCAAGATGTCCATGTCTTTCTTTCTTCAGAAATTAAGGTTTTTGATGAAAACATTCCAGGATTTTTCTCCATATAATGGACTTCAACAGGACCCAAACGGTTCAAGCTCCAAATGACAGTTTCAGTGCAGCTTCAAAGGGCTTTAAACGACACCAGACGATGAATAAGGGTCTTATCTAGCGAAACGATCCGTCATTTCAGAAATAAATAAAAAAAGTTCAAGTTTTATAAGAACAAATGCTCGCCTTGCTCTGTTCTGTGATGCGCGTTCGTGACTCTCCTGTTCGAACTCATTCATCAAAATGAACGAATTTTTTTTCGAGCCATTTTATTCATTCAACGAACGAAATGACTCGAAAAAAGATTCGTTCATTTTGATGAACGAGTTCGAACAGGAGAGTCACGAACGTGGATGACATGGGGGTGAGTAAATTATCAGCAAAAGTTTTTTTAAAAGTGAACTAATCCTTTAAGTCCATGTCCAACTCTAAATTGTAAGGAATTTATATCTTTGATTTCATATTAACACTTTACAAAAAGGCTCATTTGTTTATTATTCATGTATTAACTAACATGAACTAACCATGCAGTAGGGGTTCAATCTTCAGCTGGCTAGCAGGAGCTGCCACTGACCTGCCAGTGGCTGGCTGGAGGGAAGGAAATACATTGTTTTCTTTTTATGAATGTACTATCATGCAATTATTCTTTCGTATGATTGATGTTTTAGAGAGTTTTATCCCAATTAAAGCAGTCAAATGGCCCTGATCACGACTGGTTGCTTACTGACGCTGTTGCCTGCCTCTCATTTTTAAGGAAATTAATCTAATTTGTATGGACACTGCCGCTAGTTGTGACGATTTTAATCGTTGTGTAAAAAGTTGTGTAATAATGTAGCTAGATGCAGAGTAGCCTATTCAATGAGAATTAATCCCAATAACATGAATATTTGTCATTCCTTTGAGCATTTTCTGCGACAACAGGACAAAATACAGCAATGCTTTTTAATAATTCAATAAAAGAAAGCTTTTTGATAATTTAATAAAAGAGAGCAAACTTAAATTTTAAAACCACGGAGCACAGACTGTATCAGTATTTTCAAATTTACAAAGACTACTAACATCTTTGTATTTCCTTGCAGTGAGGTTGACAGAGAACGCGTCATACGCGGCTGGCTGGATTGAGCGTCAGTAAGCAACCAGTCGTGATCAGGGCCATTTGACTGCTTTAATTGGGATAACCAGCCCCAAAACATCAATCATAAAAAAGAACATAATCAATATTTTCCTGTCAAATGTCGAGAGCGCATTATTGTAGTGCGAAAGTACATTAAGATAATGCGTGAGCGCGAAACGATCGGTCATTTCAAAAATAAATAAAAAAGTTTAAGTTTTATAAGCACAAATGCTCGCCTTGCTGTGTTCTGTGAGACCTTTTCAACGTAATTGCGTATTACGTGACGTCACGAATGCGCATAGGTGGCGGGAGGCAACCGTCTTAATGAGCACCCCCTTTGTACCCCCATTGATTCATTCGTTCAAACGATTCATTCAAACAACTGATTCCGCAATGATACTTACACTTAAATATTTTTCTTCGCAGCAATGTTAACAATTGTCCGTGAGCGAAATCTCCTCCCATTCGTTGTCTAATTGACCTTTCGCAAGGATTCTTGTTAAAGTGTGTGGAGCCTGCATCCGGGCTTCGCGGAAGACCGCTTCAAGGGTACAAAGGGGGCGCTGCTGAGCACTTCAGAGTGTTAAAATTATGAATGTGATGGCCTATAGACTCGTAGACTCAGCGAGCATGCGCAATTTAAGTCCACGAGACGGAAAGTCCACATGAAGCACGCCATTTGGGACAGGGGTCACATGGCTAAAGATATTTATGAATTGATTATTAAATCTTTGACTCAAGCAATTCGTTCAAAATGCTCAACCATTCAGTAATGAGAAAACACAGTTGGTTGTTGCTGTGAGATGCGCAATGGTTCTGCTGTGATCTTTGTTTGGAACTATTTTCGTTGCTGAAACAGAACTAAAACAGTCAATGTTGCATCTAAAATGTAAGTAACTTAGTTTGATCTCTTTATTGAACTGTTGTATGAAATCAATGTCACGTTTTTTAAGTTGTGATGGTATTCATGAAAACAGCATTCGTCGTGAGAGGTTACTGTATCATATGTTGAAATAAAACTCCACACTTTGAATTTTTATAGGCAGAATGTTGTTAACTGTGTTTCTTATGTGAGTGCTGCGTTCATTTGTATAGATTTCTCCTCGAAAGGCTGCGATCCTCAAAAGCAGACCATTGTTAATATCAGTAATGTATTGATTAACTCTCTCTATCAATCTCTCTCTCTCTCTCTCTCTCTCTCTCTCTCTCTCTCTCTCTCTCTCTCTCTCTCTCTCTCTCTCTCTCTCTCTCTCTCTCTCTCTATCTCTCTATCTCTCTCTATTTGTAGTGCACTGACAACATAGTTTTATATACTTAGTTTAACAAAGATATTTTTAAAAACTTGAAATAAATACTGTACTTGCTTTGGCACTCAACGAAGGCAGTCGCATTTTCTTCCCCTCCTCTCCCTTACTTCCCCTGCTTTGCTCCTCTCGTCTCGTCTAGTCTACTGTCTTATACTTTGAGAGACTCTCTCCGCACTGCTCTCCAAACTAAGAAATTATGGATTTGATCAACTGGTCTCTCAACGCAATTGACACCATCTTCTCGACGTGCATAGTACATATAGTTGCTGTGTATCGCTATGACAATCCTGCGGACTTGAGGCACCTAGATTATGGTGCCAGGCGTAGCGACTCTCTCCAGGCCTACACATACACGAACTCTTACATACAGATATGCAATCACCCCCCATCCCTCGCCTTCAACGCTTTGTACCACCAGTCTGACAGGCGGGTCTGTGACCAGCACCGAGAATGGCTGCAGGACCGAATGGCTGCCTGCCTGTGCTGGGTTACCTCCATCCCCCACTCCCCACCCCTGTTGCAAGTCTTGTTCATGTTGTAGAGTGTACTGATTATGTGCTAATGTTGCTGAGGTGTTTTTTACTGTTCCCAAACTGTACTCCTCACAGGAGCATAGTCTGGGGGTTACCTTTTTTTCTCCTCACCTCTCCTCATGTTATGCTGTATTTCTTCCTCAATGCTCTGTCTTCCTGTCCTGTCTACCCCCTTGTCATATTGTATGTATGTTTGTATGGACAGACTGATGGCTAATTTCACTTGTACTTGTGACTAGCGACAATAAAGGCTACTACTACTACTTATGGACAAAATTATTTTTGAGCTGTAAAAGATAACTGCACTAATTTCAAAGTGACCTTTCCATTCCATTCCATCTAAATTTAAATAATCTCATGGATCTCAGCATGATGCAGTAGATGTGGAGTATTCAGACAACTTTGATATGGTTATTTTACCGGGTTTACGGCAGCATATATTTATATATGTAATATCCAGAGAAATAATTGACCATATTGATTGTCATAAACATGCAACCCTAATTCAATTATTATATGTATTTAAATGTCATGACGTGTCTTAACATCTCAAGGGGTACTTAGGGAGTTCAACTGCATAAAACATTTATGAAAGAATGCTCTGTTTTGACTCGCTAAACCTGCTGAACCGCTCAGTCCAGAAATGAATTTAATTTTCTCAAGGAATTGAGACACTAGAGGGCGAATAGATACCATTAATACTCATGTTAATACTGCACTCAATGACGCGGTCGAATCACAAGATGCTTTAGTGTAGACAACGTTGACTTGACAAACTTCAGAAACCACGTTTCTCGGACGGTACCGCCGTGGTACATCAGCAAGCCCAGTCTGAAAGAGCTGAAAGAGGTTTTTTTTCACACTTAATAAAAGCAAAACAAAGCGTCTGGCTTTGTTTGACAAAAGGAAGCAATGTAAACGTTGAAGAAACGGAGTTCAAATGCATCCACGGACCGGGATGAAGAGCAGGTGACGGAGAAGATGCTCTCCAGCAGAGGAGGGAATGGCAACATGAGCCGACCAGGAGACGGTACGCCTGAAAGCCCGACTGCAGATATCAGCGCTGCGGAGGGAGAAGAGACAGTCGAGCTTAAAAAAAAATATAACTCTCGTGAATGGCGTGGCCCTTATTGTAGTCACCATTATTGGCTCTGGTATCTTCGTGACTCCAACCGGAGTGGTGAAAGAAGCTGGTTCAGTCGGGTTGTCACTGGTCGAGTGGTATGTATGCGGCGTCTTCTGCACTATAGGCGCGCTGTGCTATGCCGAACTGGGGACCACCATCACCAAATCAGGGAGTGACTACGCCTACACCCTTGAAGTTCACGGCTCTCTACCTGCTTTTCTGAAACTCTGGATCGAGATTCTCATCTTAAGGCCGTCCTCGCAGTATATTGTCGTCTATGTTTTCGCCACATATCTCCTGAAGCCCATCTTTCCCTTCTGCCCTGTCCCTGAGTCAGGGGCAAAGCTGGTCGCCTGCCTATGTATCCGTGAGTAACCTGTTACCTACCTCGTTAGGTGGTCACATAAAATATGTTTTATCCCGTTATTTAATATATAAACGAAACCACAGAGGGCTTAATTCAGGCTTTATCATCTCCATTTACCTCAGCTGTCATTCCACGTGCCATTTACACGCTTCCATCTGATCAACGTTTAAGTCTCCTCATTTACTTGCCGTCAAAATATTTATCTCAGTTTGACCAAGTTATAAATATATGTATATATTTTACTACGTGTCCTAAGAAATTGTGTAATTAGAGACTGAAACGCCATGTTTGACACTGATACGGCGTGTGTAACTTATAGACCCCTTTTCAGTTGGTGACGTTTTTCTGTGGGCGGAGCTTAGGTGGAGGCAGATCCCTCTGACCGCTTCCCTAACGTTAATTTTCAAGTTTTGTTAGCTTGTTTTTTAACAATGACTGGAGAAAATCCGATTTTATCTTAATGTGCAAGGTCACTCAGTGTCCAGGACCGCGATTGTTATTTGCAAATAACAAATAACAATATATGATAATAATAATCACTAGACACCACCACATACACTCTCCCACAGAATTTCATTCTTAAGGGTCCCCTTTCATGGGGTTATTTTATTATTTTATAATGTTTCCTGGGTTGCCCTTATAATGTTAGTATATTTTTTTTAGATCAAAAATAGTAATAATTTAGAAATAAAGGGCATTTTTCCTAGCCTGATTTTAGCCTCTGATTTGAACACTCTGTTTGAAGGGGCGTGTACGCTGCGGCTGCGCTGTCTGTTTTATTATTGGTTAAAGATCTCTAAAGGTGTTAATGGGGATCTGGATTTACATATTAACCTGTCCAACTGGTATCAGTTAAACTGGAGCCGTCAGCTGAGGAAGACACAGAAAGGCAGTGAAGCTTTAACAGGCTTGAAAATGGCACTTTTCACCGTTTTGTGTTCGGCAGTTCTCCTCTGTTCTGTTTTACCTGCCTGGAGCGGTGAGTCTGCTGTTATTTCCATTAAGATAAGATTATTTCGTTCTTAGGGTAAATATCATGCTTTTAAATCGGTCCTTTTTACATATAATTTATACATTTGTGGTCTATATAAAGCAGAACTGCAATGCTTGGGTCTGAATTCCTCATTATTATAGGCCCCTTTTCTGATGTGCGTCTGAGATCAACTCGTTTTGGTGCGGTCTCTTTAAATCCAGCTCGCAGAGGTGACCATCGGTTCAACTCCACCCCGTTCGGCCATTTTTGCAGTTTGATAGCAGAGATACGATTATCTAGCGGAACAGAAAATTTTTAATCACACGTTATTAACAAAATGTCAACAACGGAAGACTTGTCCATCAAGCCTTACATGTTCGAGCCAGAGTCGGAGCGAGATAAAAATAAAGACGACGAACCTGCAGAACAACGTCTTCATATGGATGTATCGCAATGGTGTGTTACTGTATTTACAGTAAGTTCTCCATCCATGCCCACTACTACAATACTGCATTATTTACAACGACTATTTAATACTCACAAAACAAAATATAAGTTATATTATAAACAATTAAAGAAAAGTCGATTATTTCTCTTGTTAAAACAAGCACACTAACAAGACAACTGCTAAACCACGACCACCGTGTGTTTTAAGAAGTACTTTATTTTTATTAACGTTATTTACAGCTTACCGAAGTGCTTTCGTCGTCTCCAAAGATAGAAGGAACTGACCCCTCAATCAGACGAAGTCTATCGGCAAATCCTTCTTTATACTGGCGGAGGTTGCTGAAGTAACGTTAGTTATCCTTGAAGTGCTTCGCGCACACAAACATGACTTTACCCACAGATATGGGTACATTTCCGCGAAAAATAAAGCTCAAACAGGCACTTCAAAGAGGTTCTGATGCTGGGAGAGGGTGTAATGACGCGTGTGGGTTACTACATCCAACATCTGAACATTTTGACACCTTGAACTTGGACTACAAAATTGCAGTGAGAAATAAAAATGGCGGATTGCTCGAAGTGTTTGAAGTCGATGTCCTTATTTGGCAGTTCCGCTGCAAATACTGTGACGTAATAGTTCACAAAACGTCATAGATAATAGAAAAATCTAAACCGGTTGAAAAATGTGACCAAAACAGAATATAAAGATATCAACGAAGTTCCTGAAGAGACTAATTTCAACTTTTCTGTACTTATAAACACTCCAAATATACAACAAAAGGCATTTAAGGGCTAAAAAAGTAGATTTAGCATGATATGTCCCCTTTAAAACTGAAAGTAAAAAAGCGTTGTCATTTATTGCAGTTTCTCAACACATTCATTACGAGCCTATAGGCTATATTATCAGAATATAGGCTACTAAAATGCCCGAAACTTTAATATGCCCATTTGTTCATGGCATAGTGTTTTGTCGGTAAAATGGCATAAACAAGTCTATTGAAATAGGCCTACTTTCGGTTCAGGAACCTGTTGAGCTTCCTTGACAACAGTTTGTAGGCTACAGTTCGTAAAAAAAGTTTACGAGTTAAATCATCTCGACTTTTAACTAGCCCTACTATATAATAAGAGTGAAATGTTTATTTTTACCTGTTCCTTTCGTATTTAAAAAAATATATATTTTCGTAATTTATTTTAGGCTAGTAGAATGACGCGTTGCACTATTTAAAACAAACTGTCTTTGATTCAATATCTGAAAGGGAAAAAAATAGGAAATAATAGAAAACATATTTACTTATTTCTTAATGTGTTCGCTGACTACTTAAAGCGTTTGTTTTACAAATGTTAAGGGAACATTCCATTTTATCATTTTGCAAACATTATGGGAACATTACTTTTGAATTTTCTATGAACATTTTGAAACTGTAGGCTAACATTCAAAAACATTTGATGAAAGTGGAATTAAAATGTTTCTGACAACATTATCAAAGACAAAATAACTTTGAACACCGTTACTTGACGAGCCTCAGCCTTATCTGGTTTGTTGGTCTCAGTGAGCTGGGTGTTTTAGACACAATATTGGCAGTTACTCTGTCTATTTTTGCTCCATAAACAAAAATAGTTCCAATAAAGCCACAGGCAAATCATCCATTGTGTGTCTCAGAATGGTGTTTGTACATAAATGAAGATTGTCAGTTGTCGCCTCCTGCTGGCATAACGATTTCATGATATATTTATAAAAATAATAGACCTTGCATGATCACAAACGTCCATGGCTGATTTTATTTATATCACCATATTCTGAGTGAATTTCTATTTTTTTTTTTTTTTTTATTATTCCTTTGCATTGCAGACAAACACTCCCTGTACTACATTTACACAGCCTTATCCAAACCTGTCGAACTGCCAGGCATCTATAATTTCACAGCTATGGGTCTTCTAGATGACAAACAGATTGACTATTACAATAGCAAGGA
Source organism: Chrosomus eos (assembly GCA_036326025.1). NCBI lineage: Eukaryota > Metazoa > Chordata > Actinopteri > Cypriniformes > Leuciscidae > Chrosomus > Chrosomus eos. The sequence goes on from CM070834.1 coordinate 9,282,501, forward strand.
AAAGAGAAAGATTCCCACACAGCACTGGATGAAAGAAAACATGCAGGATGATTACTGGGAAAAAGGCACCCAGTCAAGAAAGAGCAAAGAACAGTGGTTTAGCGTGAATGTCAAAATTCTGATGGAGCGTATGAGACACAATGATTCAGGTGAGGAATACTGATACATATTAACCTGCATATATATATAATATAATATTTACCTGCATATACGTATAATATAATATATGTACAATAATATTATATTGTTATTATCATCAGAAAAACATTTTGTTTTCTGTCCTTTTTCAGATGTTCATGTTGTTCAGTGGAGACTTGGGTGTGAAATTGATCAAGAAGGAAATGAACTAAAGTTTTCCAAAGGCATTGATGAGTACAGTTATGATGGCGATAACTTCCTGTCTTTTGATGATAAGGAGTCTCAGTGGGTTGCCCCAGTTGATGCAGCTCTTCCAACTAAGAGGAAATGGGATAATGTGCCCATCCTGAACCAGTACACCATGGGCTACCTGGAGAAAGAGTGTGTGGACTGGCTCAACAAATTCAGAGAATATGAAGATGAGGAGCTCAAAAATGGCTGTGAGTAAATGTAGAGTATTTGTTGATTATCTGCAGCTGTCATAGAGATTAAACTGGTTGATAAACTGTGTCCACAGCTCCTCCAAAGGTTCATATGTTTGCGAAAAAGTCTACCAGTGACAAAACTAAGCTGAAACTCACCTGTATGGCCACTGGTTTCTACCCCAAAGATGTGATTTTCACCATAAGGAAATATCGCACATCCCTGCCTAATGATGAGATTGAATCCACAGGAACCAGACCAAACCATGATGGAACCTTTCAGTTGAGGAAGAGTGTGGACATCAAGGAGGATGAAAAAGCAGAATATGACTGTTATTTGTCCCACAAAACTCTCAAAGAACCAATTATTGTCAAATGGGGTAGGTAAAGTGAAAGTCTTTCCTCAGAGGAAACAATGGTGGAAGTGCATACTTGAAACAACCTGAAAACATAATCTGTACATTTTTAGTTACCAATTAGCTTAGTGAAATTAGAGTTACATTCATGACACCTGCAGTGTTTACCGAGGGTTACACTCACGGAAAGGATGGATCATGTTTGTGTCGGAGACTCAGGGTCTATAAAAGAGAAATTATGCCATGTAGAAAACAAACGCTTGACGTGTCTCTCATAGGATTAGTGCACACAGTCTCATGAAGTCCACCATAATCACCAAATCAGTACACCATAAGAGAAAACAATATCACAACCTATGACTTTGACACTACAAAGATTTTAAAGTAAAAAATAGTGCCAAGATAAGTTTATTACAATTAATATTAACGGTGCTAACATTTTCCTCTGTAATGTGCAACACAAACACCTGTTAAAATCTGTGTTTTTAGAAAAAAGTGTTTTAAGAAAAATGACTCCTTATTAAAGGCTCAACAATGGAATTTAATTTTCTAAATGTAGTAGACATTTAGACTTTACATACAGTAACTTTGTCCGTTTATTCTTTCTTTTTCTTTTTTTTTCTTTTTGCAGATGGAAGATGCAAAGACTGCAATGAAGGCTCTTTCCGGGCTATTGGAACTGTGATTGGAACTGCATTTGCAGTAGCTCTTGTTGCAGCGCTCGGCTTTTACCTTTATAAGACTAAAATACTTTGTGAGTATTACAACATAAATAAAGATTCTGGGCACACTCTTTTTAAAGGTCCCCTGACATGGGGTTATTTTATTATTTTATAATGTTTCCTGGGTTGCCCTTATAATGTTAGTATGTTTTTAGATCAAAAATAGTCATAATTTAGAAATAAAAGGCATTTTTCCTAGCCTGATTTTAGCCTCTGATTTGAACAAACACTCTGTTTGAAGGGGCGTGTCTGCTGTGAGATTCAGTGTAACTGGCCACTGCTGTGATTGGCTGCTGTGGGATTCAGTGTAACCGGCCACTGCTGTGATTGGCTGACATGCGTGCATATGAAATAGCTACTTATTACATGTGAAACTCTCTCGAATACCTTTACTACAGCTATAAGTTACGTTTTTACTAATACAGCTATCAAGATTAACGAATCGTGAGAAGTTTTTAAAGTATTTAAATCTATTCCCATCACATAAAATGTTGCCGCGATGAGCATTGAGCAGATGACAGTCTGTTGATCGCGAGACTGAAGATCTTATCATTGCAACGCAGTTTCTGCACTCTCTCTAATGCTTTCACCAATGCAAACACGAAGTTGTACACTGCAGTCAAGCCTAGCCTGGTTCAACCAGACTCTCGTACATTTCATTTGTAAAAACATATATCACCTGTTGTCTGCATACATTCAGAAAATCATAAAAATAAAAGTCCTAATTTCCACGGACCAATTCCACCTCAGATGGAGAGGACATCTTCTCAACGTGTCCCCTGCAAAGTTTCAGGACATTCTGATGTTGTTTTACAAAATAAGAGCCCCCAAAACTCATATATCACCTGTTGTCTGCATACATTCAGAAAATCAAATTAGGACTTTTATTTTTATGATTTTCTGAATGTATGCAGACAACAGGTGATATATGAGTTTTGGGGGCTCTTATTTTGTAAAACAACATCAGAATGTCCTGAAACTTTGCAGGGGACACCTTGAGAAGGTGTCCTCTCCATCTGAGGTGGAATTGGTCTGTGGAAATTAGGACTTTTATTTTTATGATTTTCTGAATGTATGGAGACAACAGGTAGGCCTAATATATGAGTTTTGGGGGCTCTTATTTTGTAAAACAACATCAGAATGTCCTGAAACTTTGCAGGGGACACCTTGAGAAGGTGTCCTCTCCATCTGAGGTGGAATTGGTCTGTGGAAATTAGGACTTTTATTTTTATGATTTTCTGAATGTATGCAGACAACAGGTGATATATGAGTTTTGGGGGCTCTTAGTTTGTAAAACAACATCAGAATGTCCTGAAACTTTGCAGGGGACACCTTGAGAAGGTGTCCTCTCCATCTGAGGTGGAATTGGTCTGTGGAAATTAGGACTTTTATTTTTATGATTTTCTGAATGTATGGAGACAACAGGTAGGCCTAATATATGAGTTTTGGTGGCTCTTATTTTGTAAAACAACATCAGAATGTCCTGAAACTTTGCAGGGGGCACGTTGAGAAGGTGTCCTCTCCATCTGAGGTGGAATTGGTCTGTGGAAATTAGGACTTTTATTTTTATGATTTTCTGAATGTATGGAGACAATAGGTAGGCCTAATATATGAGTTTTGGGGGCTCTTATTTTGTAAAACAACATCAGAATGTCCTGAAACTTTGCAGGGGACACCTTGAGAAGGTTTCCTCTCCATCTGAGGTGGAATTGGTCTGTGGAAATTAGGACTTTTATTTTTATGATTTTCTGAATGTATGGAGACAACAGGTAGGCCTAATATATGAGTTTTGGGGGCTCTTATTTTGTAAAACAACATCAGATAGATAGATAGATAGATAGATAGATAGATAGATAGATAGATAGATAGATAGATAGATAGATAGATAGATAGATAGATAGATAGATAGATAGATAGATAGATAGATAGACGGACGGACGGACGACTGGACGGACGGACGGACGGACTAACTGAAATAGCCTTCGCTGGAAGAATGGTTGACTCAATGGTTTCAGAATGGTTGACTGTCTTACCGTAATACCTAGTGTATAAGCGCATAGAGAAATTTAGGGGCGGCTAGTTTGACCGCTCATTTCGAGGTGGAGGCTGGCTTGACTGCAGTTAATGACTATACAGTAAGAGCTTCGTTGTGCAGTGTAACGTCATTGATTTCATAACGAATTGTCCAGATAAACTCGCGCTGTGTGGAAAGATTGTTCTTTGATCGCTTTCTGTATATAATTTGTTCACAATTTAAATAAGATTATTTTCATCCTACTAAAAGAAACGATGTGAAGTTGATATTTTAGTCACTGGCTTGACTTACTGATGCATAAACAGTATTGAACGATTTTGAGAGAAAGATTACCTGTCTGAACTTGAACTTGAATTGTTGCTTGGTAGCTCGATGATTTATTTTCAGACGTTCATCGAGGCCAGCTCTGTATTGGCCCAAGTCAAGGAAACAGTCGTCGGTGAAATGTTTTGACCATCCAAAACTTCTGTGTCGGCGCATTTCCAGAGAAAATAAAATGAACCCATTATTTCTTCAGAGGCTCGGATGAAGGAACTAAAAAATACTTTTGTGTTCATTTGTACATCCGAACACTGATCAACTGCCATGCTTCACTCGTTTGCAAGCCATTATATCTCTCGAGGAAAAACTCAAACCGCGCTTGCGAGTTCGTACTACCTAGCTCGTTTTTCTCATGGGCGAGCCAAATTCTCTGGGCGGGCAAAGCAGAGAAAGGGGAGGTAACCTTTCCTCCCTATGATGTCATAAGGAGGAGATTCAAGATCAGCGCGTCTGAGCTGCAGAGAAGAGAAAGATAGCCAAAACTCGGTTTAAAATTCTAGACACGAGGGGACCAAATACTAGCCTGGCTCCGCCCTCCTACGCACTTCCGCTCAATTTCATTTTCCTTCAGTACTCCGTCTGGGATCGTGCCGTAGACTTTGGTTTCCAGAAATCAATTTTTTGTAGGACCAATCAGCGAATAGAGGGAGTGGCTGAGAACGATGACGTTGATGTAGCGTGTCAGTTTGAGTTCAGTAACGGCAGCGGAGAAAGACGTGAGAAAAGCTATTCGGTCTGTTGTTGGAAAACTGCCGAATATGCAGAATTTAAAGCCGGAGCAAGAACAATGTTTGCTAAGTTTTGCTGCTGGCCATGATGTTGTGGCCCTCCTCCCCACGGGATTCGGGAAAAGTTTGATTTTCCAGCTCACTCCGCTAGTGGTGAATGAGTTAGCTAAGGCGAACGATAGGGATGCAAAGCCGATAGTTGTTGTCGTCTCCCCTCTTGTTGCACTATATGGAGGACCAAGTGATGGAGGCAGAAAAGTTAGGAGTTCGTGCTGGGCAGCTCGGCGTGCATGATGACCGTGACATTTTGGACGGACGATTTAGCCTGGTGTTCGGAAGCCCCGAGTCCTAACGTTAGCTGCTAAACTGTTGTTGAAGATGCACTCAGGAGTCATGTCAGTATCACAAGAATCACTAAATTTACTGTTCAGAATTTGAGCTAAATAGGACACTTTGAGCCCCTTTGTGTACTCGTGCAGGACCATGGTTGGTGTGTCAGTTTTACATGTTGTAAATCATAAAAATCTGTTGTATTTGTTTTTAATAAAAATGTACAAACACATACTTTGAAGACCATAATTAATTAAGGTAATTAAGAAACAATAAGTCATATGAAAAATGGTTGTTTATTACACATCTGCAGATAGAGACAGATCATTCACTGTACAGCATTTGCGGCAGATCCGAAGCGACCGCAGCGGTGTATTTTTAATGATTAGACCCAGCTTCGACCGTTGAATGAATACATCACTGTCCTTAGTGTCAAATATACATTTCGAATTAATAATTGTTCCTAGATGAACAAAACCTGCAGCTCTCGTTGACAGACATCCTATTGTAAACATAATCCTCTGATCATTCGGACTTGTTTCCGACCGGTTTCGGCGCATGACATACGTCAGGACCACCCGTTAGCGATTGGCTATGACAGATCCTGAGTGACTCTGGGCAGATCCAATAGTTTTGAACTTGAACAGAGAACCCGCCTACAAGGAAGTAAACGTTTCTCAATGGAGCGAGGCCAGACTCTCTGTACAAATGAAATGTACGAGAGTCTGGTTGAACCAGGCTAACCAAATACAGGCTAGGGGAACTAATATTAATGTTAAAAAACCTCAGAAAGTGAAAATTTCATGTCAGGTTAATCTTGCATTTTATGTATATTAATTAACACCAGACCAAAATGTAAATTGTCTTTATAAATTGTACAGTGAAAATGTCACTGGAAAGAAGAGGAGAGAAGATGGAGAACAAACGGGAAGAACCACAAGACAATGAATCAAGAGAGACAGTGAAACTCCGTAACAGCATGGAGCATTTAAAACCCAACCTGTGAGTATTTTATTACATTAGCTCTCTCTGCTCTGATGAATTCATCATCTCTGTTAAATAACAGATATAAAACAACTGTAAACATACAATGTGCATGTAAATATGTTCAAGGGGTTGTTTACTTTTTATCTCCATTCTCTCATGATCCAGTTAAACTTGTGTGATGTACCAAAGACAGCTCAAGATGAGGTGAGTTTATGTCACTGACAGATATATGATTTAAACTGATCGTAGCAGATAAATATTACTTGGCACTGGCTGATATTTGTGTATGAATATTATACATAATTAAACTCTGCTCTCTCTTTTAGAAAACTGAGGACATTTATTTTCAGCATTGATGTCTCAACCAAGGGGGTAATCCATCAGCCGGAAGTTGAAGCCTCGCGGGAGCCGCCATTGTAGCAGAACTTCACCTGCTGTTAGCATCCCATTGACTCCCATTCATTTTGGCATCACTTTGACAGCGAATAACTTTACATCTGAGGCGTCCAAAGACTTCATTTGTCCATTATTTATTTCTAAAGAAACACGACAATCTATAAAAGGCTCCATTACTTTGTATCTTACGTTATGGCCCCGTAGAAGCCATTTTTGTAAAAAATAGGCTAACGATTGCTTCACGTGACTTTCTGTCGCACAATAGAGACATTACCGTATCAGGAGGAGAAGCTCGCATGCAATCTTTTACTGTCTATGAGGCAATCGGGGGGACATAGAGGCATAAAGTCAAGGGAGAAGCCCATAGATAGAGAGTCCATAAAAGCAATGGGACAAAATATTTCAACAACGTTTTTGAGGAATTAGGTGATTCAGATTTGTCTTGCCACCGCTACTAGAAGATTTACAACTGTCAGACTGTCGTCACGCTCAGTTTGAGCCTGCGGAGTTGCTCAGCCATCAGACAGGAAGTGCAATAATCGGGCTTCAGTCTTCTCCGTTGAAATCAATGGGGTCGCTGTGTCCATTTCTTTCACTGTCTATGGTCTCAACCGTTCCTGTTCCTCTGGCTTCCAAAGACTCTTTAAAGATCGCAAAAACAGAATATTGAATAATGAAAATGTCAGAATATTCTCAGGTGAAAGTATAACTGTACTGGTTGTTGGCTGACAACTTATGATGGGATCAGTCGAGACTGTGGCAGAGATGCGGGAAGTCATTTTCAACAGGGGGTGCTGGGGTTCGACCAGTCAATACTGAGTGTGGCAAACACGCTGATCTGACAAAAGCAGAGCTTTAATGGAGTGTGTGTGCACTAGATGGAGCTGTAGCTTCTCTTTTATTCTGGGAGTTTGAGCTTCAGCTGCCAGTATTCAAATTCTCCTGCCAAAATTATATTTCATCGTTGTTCATGAGAGCGCACTGACAGCAAATTTCATTTAATTCAGTAAATGTAAGTCTTGCACTTACTTGGATGGGTTAAATGCAGAGGTCAAATTCCAAGTATGGGTTACTTTACTTGGCCATCACATGTCACTTTCACTTTCAAGTACACTTTTGAGTTACCACAGCTTGTACAACACATGACAATGGTTCATTGTCATGTGATCTCTATTTGGTGGCTCCTTGAACTGATTTTTGTAAATAAACTGCTATTCTGAAACCTAATTTGAGTGTACATGATTTCAAACAAAGCTTTCAAAAGTAGTTTGCTTGGTAAACTTCTGTAAGTGAAGAACATTGCCTTTCACGTGTTGCATTTAACTCATACTGCATAGAATTATTTGTACTACTAATATTATTATTAAATATTAATTAATTGCCATAATGATTTACTTTTAAATAAAACCAGTCAATACTGATGGTGGCAAACACGCTGACCTGACAAAAGCAGAGCTTTAAAGGGATACTCCACTTTTTTTGGAAATAGGCTCATTTTACAACTCCCTCAGAGTTAAACAGTTGAGTTTTACCGTTTTCGAATCCATTCAGCCGATTTTCTTATATTTAGAAGAATATCAGTAAGCAGACAGTTTCTGGTCTCATTGACTCCCATAGTATATTTTATCAATGAGTCCAGAAACTGTCTGGTTACTGATATTCTTCTAAATATCAGAAAATCGGCTGAATGGATTTGAAAACGGTAAAACTCAACTGTTTAACTCTGGGGGAGTTGTAAAATGAGCCTATTTCCAAAAAAAAGTGGAGTATCCCTTTAATCGAGAGTGTGTGTGCACTAGATGGAGCTGTAGCTTCTCTTTTATTCTGCTGAGCTTCAGCTGCCAGTATTCAAATTCTCCTGCGAAAATTATATTTCATATTGTACATGAGAGCGCACTGACAGCAAATTTCATTTAATTCAGTAAATGTAAGTCTTCCAAATATCTATAATTATATATCACCACGTCATATGTTATATAACATTTTGTACATAGTGCAGGAAGTTGATCTAGCAAAAAACAACAACACCATAACATCACACTGAATTGTACATTTGGATTTTAAATTTAATCCAGTATTTAATGAGATGTGTTTGCCACTCACCTGATTATAATAGTTTAACTCCTTATTAATGGCAAGACAAAGCCATTTATGTCAAACCACATTATTATTATTATAATTAATCCGCTTTCCTTATAGCTTAAAACATGTTTTTCATGCACAGCAGTTTGATCACTGGCTCAGTCACGCTGTGATCGGTCAAGAGAGAGAGAGACTGATTGAATTCACGGAACCTTTAGTACTCACCCAATTACAACATATAAATAATTTAACACATTTTTCAAAGTGAAAAACAAAAATATTTTAAATGTATAAAACATTACCTGGAGAATATTTGGTTTCATTTAATCTTGTCTGTATCTTATACCCAACTTCAAAGTACTATCTTGAAGTACCTATCTTGAAGATTTTGTCTGCAACCCTTCAGTCATGGTCAGAATTAATGGCACCCCTGGTAAATATGATCAAAACTGTCTGTAAAAAAATAAATCTGCATCGTTTATCCTTTTGATCTTTTATTAAAAAAAATTGCAAAATCCTAACCTTTCATTGAAGTAAAAGAATTGAAAGTGGGGGGAAATCACATAATGAAATAAATGTTTTTCTCCAAAACAAGATACTAGCTGTGAGTTTTCTTCTATAATGCCTGATGAGTTTGGAGAACAACTGACCAGAGATCATTCCTCCATACAGAATCTCTCCAGATCCTTCAGATTCACAAGTTCATGTCGGTTCTTCTTCTCTTCAGTTCAGCCCACTCATTTTCTATATGGTTCAGCTCAGGGAACTGGGACGGTCATGGCATAAGCTTAATTTTGTGCTCCGTAACACATTTTTGTGTTGATTTTGATGTTTGTTTTGGATTGTTGTCCTGATGGAAGATTCAACCACGGCACATAAGATTTTAGCAGAAGGCGTCAGGTTTTGATTTTGTATCTGTTGATATTTGATAGAATCCACGATGCCATGTATCTGAACAAGATGTCCAGGACCTCCAGCAGAAACTTAGGCAAACCGCATTAAAGATCCAACGGTATATATTAAATTTTACACATGGGGTACTTTTTATTCTTGTGTGCACCAAACCCATCTAGCGTGTTTGCTGCCAAAAAGCTTTTTTTTAATTTTCATCTGACCACAGAAGCCTGTGCCGTTTGAAGATCCAGTCGTGTCTGACACCTGAATATGCTGGAGTTTTTTTTGGATGAGCGAGGAGCATTTTTCTTAAAACCCTCCCAAACAACATGTGGTGATGTAGTTTTTTTTATTTTATTTTTATTTTTGTCTTTCTGACCCCCAAAACTCAACTAATCTCTGCAATTCTCCATCTGTGATCCTTGAAGAGTCTTTGGCCACTCAAACTGTCTTCCTCACCGTCCATTAAGACAATATAGACACTCATCCTCTTTGGTTTTACTCATTGTGATGGATGATTAAGGGGATTTGGCATTTGTGTTTCCTCATATTTAAACTCTGAAACTATGAAACACAAAGTCATGGCTGGACAATTTCATGTTCCCAGTCACCCTGGTGTGCTAAAAAAGCTAAATATTAATGGGAATATACTTCAGAGATATTTTACTCGTAAAAAAATCTAGGGGTGCCAATAATTGTGCCCCCCCCCCCCCCACACACACACTTTCAATTATTTTACTTCAATGAAAGGTTAGAATTTAGCAAATTTTTTGAATGAAAGATCAAAATGATAAACAATGCAGATTTATTTTTTACAGACAATTTGGATCATATTTACCAGGGGTGCCATTAATTCTGACCATATATATATATATATATATATATATATATATATATATATATATATATATATATATATATATATATATATATATATATATATATATATATATATATATATATATATATATATATAACAGTCGTGCTCAGAATTAATGGTACCCCTGGTAAATATGATCAAAAATGGCTGTAAAAAATAAATCTGCATCGTTTATCATTTTGATCTTTCATTCAAAAAATTGGCGAAATCCTAACCTTTCATTGAAGTAAAAGATTTAAAAGTGGGGGGGAAATCACATTATAAAATAAATGTTTTTCTCCAAAACACGTTGGCCACAATTATTCATACCCTTTTATTAAATACCTTTTTGCAATCTCCTTTTGCCAAGATAACAGCTCTGAGTCTTCTCCTATAATGCCTGATGAGTTTGGAGAACACCTGACAAGAGGTCAGAGACCATTCCTGCCATACAGAACTCTCCAGATCCTTCAGATTCCCAGATCCATATTGGTGCTGCTTCTCTTCACTTCACCCCACTAATTTTCTATATGGTTCAGGTCAGGGAACTGGGACGGTCATGGCAGAAGCTTCATTTTGTGCCCCCTAACACATTTTTGTGTTGATTTAGATGTTTGTTTTGGATCGTTGTCCTGATGGAAGATCCAACCACGGCCCATTATAAGATTTCTAGCAGAAGGCGTCAGGTTTTGATTTTTTATCTGTTGATATTTGATAGAATCCACAATGCCATGTATCTGAACAAGAAGTCCAGGACCTCCAGCAGAAAAATAGGCCCACAACATTAAAAATCCAACGGTATATTAAATTGTACACATGGGATACTATTTATCCTTGTGTGCACCAAACCCATCTAGTGTGTTTGCTGCCAAAAAGCTCTTTTTTTTAGTTTCATCTGACCACAGAAGCCTGTGCCGTTTGAAGATCCAGTCGTGTCTGACCACTGAATATGCTGGAGTTTGTATTTGGATGAGCAAGGAGCATTTTTCTTAAAACCCTCCCAAACAACATGTGGTGATGTATGGGTTGTTTGATTTTTTTTTAATAGGCTTTCTGACCCCAAGACTCAACTAATCTCTGCAATTCTCTATCTGTGATCGTTGGAGAGTCTTTGGCCACTCAAACTCTCCTCCTCACCGTCCATTAAGAAAATATAGACACTCGTCCTCTTCCTGGCAGAATCGTAACATATTTAGTTGATTATAACTTCTTAATTATTGCCCTGATGATCAAAATGGGATTTTTCAATTCTTTAGATATTTTCTTACATCCACTTTCTATTTTGTGATGCTTAACAATCTTTTGATACACATCAGAACCATGTTCTGTGGTTTTATTCATTGTGATGTATGATTAAGGGAATTTGGCCTTTGTGCTTCCTCATATTTAAACTCCTGTGAAACAAGAAGTCATAGCTGGACAGTTTCATGTTCCTAGTCACCCTGGCGTGCTAAAAAAAGGTAAATATTAATGGAAATAAACTTCATAGATATTTTATTCATAAGAAATTCTAGGGGTGTGAATAATTGTGGCCAACGTGTTTTGGAGAAAAATATTTTTATAATGTGATTTTTCCTCCCCATTTTCAATTCTTTTACTTCAATGAAAGGTTAGACTTTTGCCAATTTTTTTAATGAAAGATCAAAAGGATAAACGACGCAGATTTATTTTTTACAGCCATTTTTGATCATATTTACCAGGGGTACCATTAATTCTGAGCACGACTGTATATGTCACACCCTTACAGTCTGGTCACACCCCGTTTGTGAGTCACTTGTGATCATCAGTTGTCACTTTTCAACATTAGACAGATCTCGGTCTCACTTTGTTTAAGCTCTACAGGAAAAATGGCGTTTGTTACATGGAAATATTTAAAGCTTGTGAAATATTTCAGAGATATAACATATCTGCGAAAGGGTTTCACGGACGGTGAGTATGTTTTATTAAATTGAGATGAAGTAGTTGGTGACATTTGAATAAAGATTCCAAGCTTTATTGTTTTTTGTAATTGCACAAGTAAAAAGGCGATTAGAGTTTATAACATTGTAAACAGGTGTAATGTTGTATAAAGTAGCATTTATATACTTTATTATTTTACTTTAGTTACTTTGTATTTTTTACTTTGAATGAATATGTCTCATTGTAATAATAATAATAATAATAATTAATAATAATAATAATTTGTTACATTTATATAGCGCTTTTTCTGGGACCTCAAAGCGCTTTACATTGTACTGTTCTGGCATTAATAATAATAATAATAATAAACTAAACTGGGTATAGGCTACATGATTCTGACACAGTTGAGAGTAGGCTAAAATATTTCCCACAGTCATAAATAAGTAGCCTAAACGCTGCATGGATTTATTTAATTTTAGTTTTTTTTTATTTGTGTTGTAAACGCGTTTAGTTTTACTTTCAGTTTAATGAGGGAATGATGATTTCAGCAGATTTCTCTTCACAGACATAGAATTGTCCGTCATGATCATGGACTTCTATTTTTTCTTCTATTAGTTTCCCTTAGTTCATGTATTTCTGCTCTGTTTATTTTCTGTTTCTTGGTTTGTGATTATGATGGCTACTTGTTTGTATCATAGACTGTAAGGTTTGTAGGCTGTTACCGATTATCCATCTCGTGTAGTTTTCGTGTAGTGCATTTAGCTACTTAAAACAAACACACAAGTTACAATAAGTCAATTAAGTAAATTAATTTAGTAGAAAACTAATTAAATTCCAGAACCCCACTTAGATATATCCTAAACCTAAAGATTTTACTGGAATGGGGTTATTGTGTGTTTTTCATGCTGTTTTTATTTTATATTATTTTATTTTAATAACCGAATGGAATAACCGGTATGAACTAGGCTACTTGAAGCTATACATGTAAATGTTGGCCATCTAATGGTCAAAAGGATGAACAGCACACATACCAAACTTCCAGTTTATATTTTTTACCAACTGATTAATCGTGAACAATTTATTTTAATTTATTTTATTTTGAATAAATAAAAGTAATTCTGATTAAAGTGATTATTGTTTTGTGTTTTGACACGAAAATAAGTCAAATAAATGGATAAGACCTTCATAAATAAAAAAGATTATGCCTCAAACTATGACAAAAGAGTGACCATAATAAACACCTAATAAAACCTAATAAAATAAATAAATAAAGTTTTAGGTTTTTCACCATCACCTCATACAGGTTTGTAATAGGCTACTTACAAAGAAACACAAATCGATGCATTTTTAACATGTGTCTTAAAATGATCTGATGAAAACTGATATCTTTCATATACATTTTTAAGAATGAAAATCTGATTATTTGTGATCTGAGATTAAGAAAATAACCTGGTACAAACCTCTGGTGCATCACTTAAACATCTTGATTTTATAGGATATTGAAGATTATAAAAACATGTTATATTTGTTGAAATTTGTGTTTAAAACAGACAAATATGAAGTGGAAATTGCAAGACAAGGTGTGAAGAAAATAATGCCCAGCAAACTACAGTTTAATCATCAGAATCACGAGAACAAGACGGTGAAGAACAAACAGGAAGAGTCAAAACCACAAGCATCAACAGAAGCAGACACACTGAAACCTAGATGCGACAGCATACATCTTAGACCAGATTGTAAGTTTTTTATTATAAATGAACTGTAGCTGATGAACACATGGACACATGTCTATTTTTCCATTTTTATTATTTTCTAACATTTACTACATTAATAATGAAGTTGATGATACCAGCTCATCTAATGAATGAACTATGTGAAGATAACCTATTTATTTATTTTTTCTATCTTCAGTGTTTAATGATTGAGTCTCGTTCTGATGTGCCAGAGAGGGTCCAGGAGGAGACGAGTTTGTTTCTGCTATGATCATAATATTGCAGAATGTATTTTAGCGCTGTTAGCCTGTATTTGACGGTGAGTAATCACACTCCTTTAGAAAACAACAGGACTTTAAACTACATGTGATGGGTTCTGCAAAGTCACTTTCAAGGAAAGTCTGTTCAGTCGCTGGTTATATTTGCAGCGCCTTCAATCCACTGAGCAGTTTCAGGCCTTCAAGACCAAGTCCTGTCTACTGGAATGAGGAATCCTGGACGCCACTTATTCTGATATATTTATCGTTGCACTTTTTCCCATTCATATGTAATACGACTGTCTTTTTATGACAAAACTCTTTGGGTCCGATCACCATCCTCAGCAACTTTAATTTTACTCTGTTACTCATTCTGTGTTTCATTCATGGCTGCACATTTGGAGCTGTGCTTTTTTGTAATTTACAATTTTCAAGAAGCATGCAGTTTATTGTTATCTGTTATTAACCATAGCCTACATGTTGAAGAACAGGAAGAACAAAAAAATCATTTTCTTTCTTGGTTTCAGAATGAATATTGTTCTCTTAACAACAATACTAAATAAAAAAAAATACAAACCGTTAAAGTTTGGGGTCAATACAAAAAAAAAAGAAATTAATACTTTTCTCCAGAAAGGACGCATTAAATTGATAAAAGTGACAGTAAAGACATTTATAATTAATATGTATTTTTTAATTAAATGCTTTTCTTTTGGACTTTCAAATAATCCTGAAAAAAATTAATCACGCTTTGCTCAAAAATATTAAGCTGCACAACTGTTTTCAACTGTGAAATAATCATAAATGTTTGATTTCTGAAGGATCATATTGTGTGGATGCCTTCAGCATTTTGAATTTGAAACTCTGTAATAAACATATTAAAGATTAAGAGTATAGTATTATCACTATCTCTGTGTTTTACTATCATTTAAAGCAGGATATTAATTCCCAGTGTCAATAAATGCTTAAGTCAAGTGTTCAAAAACCTGTCACGATTTAATCAAAAGATTGTTAGAAACTATGAAGCCAAAACCCAGCCTGCTCATAAGTTTCCTGATTCATTTCATCATGCTGGAAGCCATGAGAATGTGATCAATGCAGAAATGTGTTACCTCATTTTATTCTGCATATCATTTAGCATTTAAAAAAAATACAGTTTAACCGTAATTATAGTAGTTAGTCAAATTCAGATTAGGTTATCTGCTCAAACCTTCTGCAGCGGCCTTAACAAAACCAGGCTTGTGTATGAGGCATAAAAACTAAAAACAGAAACAAAATCTTTTCAAAATAATGGCTAAAGTGAAAAAGAAAGTCATTTGTTATTAGCTACTCTCTGCACTATGGCAAAACTCTTCTAAATGTTTGGAAGATTGACCAAGAAGGTCATTTGTTTCAGAACTAAATGCTACTGGAGATGAAAAGAAAACACTGCCACAAACAATTACATACTATACAACTAAAAACTGTACTGCAAAATATAAATAAAAATTAATTCTCATGGTTCATGGTTACACATTAACCCTTAATTCAGAACCATACTTGTCTTGGCTGTTTTTAAATGTAACTTGAACTTAAATAAATAAACTAAAACACATCAATAAAACACAGGAACAATTGAATGATTTAGGGTTTACAAAGGTTGTGGATGAAGTTTATCAATATCACTCACTTGAATATGTGCTTCAATACATTTATTTGTTATTAAAATCATTTTCTGTAGACCATGCTTGCGCCATAAAGGCTTCTGTCCACTAGATGGCGCTACAGGCTCGCGTTACCCAGAACTCCTCAGCAACAGCTGTCATCATTCACGTGCTCCTGCCAAAATCACATTTCAGCAGTTTATGAGTGTGCATTGCAGAGATGACTGCAAATCTCTTCATTCAGTAATGTAAATCTTCCAAACATTTAGAAGAGTTTTGCCATAGTGCAGAGAGTAGCTAATAATCTGACACAATCCGAAATTACAGTGAGATATTTATATCAAACCCATGATCAAACCCCATGTTATAGTATTATTTGTAAACATTTATGCTAATACCTAATAATAATCTAACAATATTTAGCAGTCTTTGAAATCTCAACATTTTTTGAAATATCCATATTTATATAGCCTACGTATAAAACACTTTTCAACACCCAAATGGAAACATTGGATTCCACAAGAAATAAAAACTAGCTCTTATTGTTCTGAGCCGGCTCGCCATCTGTCCAGCGAGTGGATTATCATTTATCGATTTTTCCCCTCGATCCTTTTGCGTTCTACGGCGTGCGCGCTCCCGCCAGTGCAGCTGTCAACGGAGGCGCGTGGCCGAGCTCTGCGTATGTCTCTCTGAGAGAGTGTGTGTGTGACTGACTGTGTATTTGAACATGATGCTTCTGCGGTTCTGTGCCATTTTCAGGAAACGAGCGTGCAAAGTCGCCGCATTTTAGGCGCCCTTCTCATATCAGGAAGAACCGAGAGAGGGGCAGTACTCGAAGCCTCTGGAGACACACACACACACATACATACACACACACACACACACACACACACACACACACCCACCCCCCACGCAAACACACGCGCACGTTCATTCGCGCAGAAACAGAGGAGCGACACACACGGAGTTTGTGCTGCTGCTGCTGCTGTGCTTTGGAGTACCAACACGCATCCGAACGCACGAATCGTGGATTATTACGCGAGGAACGCGTGGAAACCATGAGCTGGGGAACCGAGCTATGGGTGAGTTCACACCGCGCCACGGGGGTCCAGTATCTCGGCCAAGGGCTCTGATAACGGGTTCACGGGCACCAGTGTGTATGTGCACTGGAACTGCATCTGTATACATCTTAAATTGAGCGCGCGCGCGTATAATAAACATAAAGAGAGTGCGTGTATGTATATTACATATATAACGCTCAGTAACTCAATATATTTTGTGCTGCATATATGTGCAGCAGACAATATATTGAGTTACTTTGCGATATGTAATATACATACGCGCACTCTCTTAAATAAATTATAGCCTATTATATATATATATATATATATATATATATATATATATATATATATATATATATATATATATAATGCAAATACACAATGTGTGTGTGTATTGACAACCCCAATATATACCAATAATGCACTTTTTAGTGCAGTGTGTGTGTCTAGTTGTCATTGCTGTGGCGTTGTTGCAGATGTTTAGATGTGTTATTTGTGTTCTGGTGTTGTTGGATGTGATGTGACCCATCTTGGCCTGCTGGCTGAGGTTTTCTCTTCACACACTAGTCTGTGTGTGTATCTCTGCTGGCCTGTTGTGCTTGTCATGTACCTCGG